>JAODKC010000032.1:234506-245780 GCA_026777985.1 Mormyrops attenuatus
CCGTCCAACATACTTGTCTTTTCTGCCCAACCTGCCCCCGGTGGTCCCCAGGCCCCCCCACCCCGCCCCCCCCCCCCCCCCCCGGCACCTTCCCCACTATTCCGGGAAGGCCGGGAATCTAATTACTGAATGGATGGCGGTGCCCCCCCTATTCGGCGTGCATGGGCGTATGTAACGGCAGGGCGGTAATCACGGCAGCTACTTCCTGTGGCCGATTCAATTGTAGAGCACTTAGGAAGGTCTAGACTCATTTTGCCATGTGCTCGTTAGCGGCTTTCCAGAGCTGTCAGAGGTTCTTGCAGAGTGATTATGTCTGCGTGCTGCGGAGAGGCGAAGAGAGGGCGGTGAGGAAAGCAGAGCCATGTTATCTTGACGCTAGAGGGCCTCAGGAACCATAATGAGCAACCTTGGTTCCTTCTGGTAACCTGGATCCCCCGTCCGTCAAATCAGCACTTCCTTTCTCCCTCACATGGGACAGCAAGACAGGCGTCGGTGATCAGAGGCAGAGGCGATCTTCGCCGCTCTTGTCATCGAACACAGAGCGGGCCACTAATAAACTCTGAATGTCTCACTGAGCAGACGTTACATGCGATGGCGGGAGTCGGGGGCGGGGGGGGTTAGAGAGCCAGCCACATTAAGATTGAATCGTATCATTTTCCTGGCGCGGCCCGACAGCCACGTGCTCCTAATGAACAGGAGAATGGGGAGGATGCAGTCACCGCGGCAACTGTCACCCTGCGCGAGCCTGCAGCAAACCGGTAGCTGGCAGCCGTATGTCCCCAACCTCAACTGCGGTGTTAAATTCTAACCGAAAAGCATCATTTTGCTGTATCTGGCTTAGCGCTACTTGCTAACACACAGCACACTACCTAAACCATCAAGTGTATTAAAACAAAAACACAAAGATCACATGCAGTTACTGTGGACCAGAGCTTCAGCTAAATGGGGTATAAATCTATAAATCTCCATATCATTTACTTTGAATGCTATAGTGAGCTGCCCGAATGTCTCTGTGCGAAACCGTGAGTAATGTCCAACGCCTGTTGTTTACCAAAGGTTTATTTGGGTTTTGACCGTTCAGCGGAACCAGGTTCAGTGACCGTTGGCTCCACTCAAGCGAGCGTCTCGGTGACGGACGCAGCGGTGCTGGCGGGCCGTGCCAAGTCATCTGGACCGTGGTTTTGGAATCGGATCCAGGCCACTGGGTCGACCACATGCTGTCTTCTCCTGAGCACAGGCTGTTTTTTTTTAAACAATTGAGGGGGGGGGGTGATTTAACATCCCCAGTAGACAGCACAATTTTCTCATACCTCCTTGGCTGCAGGTTCGAAACCCACCACTGTTTGTAGAGTTTGCATCTTTTCCTCATGTTACATAGGATTCCATCACACCAGAGTCTGTGTGCGTGTGTGTCGACATCCTCTCCAGGATGTACCCCAGCCTAGTGTCCCTGACCAGGATAAGTGATTAGAAGGTGGATGTATGGAATGGAATTATAAACAGGCACATTTTTGGACAGACTTACCCCTTTGACCCCCTTCAGGTCCCCTTTCAGCAGGCTGTCCAATGGGAAGGTGATGATGTTGTTCATATTCTGGAACTGGAAGGAAAAAAAAAGGTGCCAATTACATCAGCTTCCTGACGCGATGCATCACCGGTCACTAGTTCACCCTGCTGTCCGCCATTTTGGTCTCCCCCGGCGATTAAGGTGCGAGTATGAACAAGCTGGTCTGCTACCCCGGGGTTCCTGGGGTGCAGCGGTCACTCTTAATTACAGGCAAAAGCACAGTATTACCGGCCAATCCGCCCCCCAGGGTCGACCATGCAAATCAGCCAATGACACAAGGGTCAGCATGCCGGGAGTCAGCTACATCCTCCACGGTGGGACACGACTCATTTTACATTTAATTGTGGAAAATTGACAATCTCTTTGTCCCCCACTATGCAGCACACAACAATTTCTCTGAACTAAAAGTATTCTCACCAGGTTTTTAAAAAGGGCTGTGAGCTCTTTGGTGAAGACTGAGAACTTCAGGAAGGCTGATCCCAGGTCAGGGTCATCCCGGTAGACGCAGTTCTCCCCAAATTTCTCCAGGGCCTGCGTATACTGCTCCTCGTTTTCCACATGAGCTGTGTGGGTGGGGGTGGAGTGGTTATTACAGTCACCATGGAGACGGAGGGAAGTTTTAGCCAACAAACATCCCAACGTTTCACCTTCTTCCCAAGAACTTCAGTATTTAAAAGAGGTGGACAGCAAGTCAAGGTATGGAGTCTAGAGTCAGCTGAAAGCAGATTGGCTCCCAGAGAGCCCCCTCCCCTGTCACTCAACAATTCAAAACATATAATTGGCTAATGACAAGCTTGGTCGCTGTGTATGAATCATGACCTCTCTTTCGTGCCCCTCCCCCATCATAAAAATAGGTTTGGGCTCTGTGTCCATGTCCGAAAGGTTGTGGGTTTGAGTCCTCATGCTATAATCTTATTAGTGTTAGGACCTTGAGCAAGGCCCCTAACTCCAACTCCTCCTGGAGCACAGGGGGAATCCCTGAATTTAGAAAAATGTAAGGTGCTTTGGATAAGCTAAATAATGTAAATATCCGTGTGAGTTTTCATCTCTGGGATCAGTTAAGTGGCACACCTCTATTCATGGTGAAGCTCACATCTCCATGAAGGCCAGATCAATCCCGGCAGGGCGAACAGGTCACATGACACCATCGATGTCCATTTGTGCAGACACAGCCAGTCTTGCGTTTCCCCGTGAACGCGCACTGGGGTCACGAGTGACAGATGTGACTTCATTTTGCGGTGAGGTTTACTGGGTGCTGGGGGGCGGTCACGCTCCTACTTCAGCGTAATTCAACCACGGGCTGATGAATGGCCTGAGATCATTTATTTCTGTCTCTGAGCTTGACAGCCCCCCTCACCTAAATTTCACAGCTCCCAAATAACCGCACCCCGACCTATCACAGCTTCGCCACCCTCGGCGGCTGGAAGATGGAACAGGCTCAGAACAAAAGCCCCCACCATGTACAGCCGGTCTATTCAGCAAAGTGAAGGACATCCAAAGGCCTCAGCGTCAGGCATCCTGATGGGGAGGGGGGGGTCAAGGTTCTGTCCTCGTGGCCTTGAATTTCCCGACAGCGTTGGCTTTCCATCCATCGGGGGGGGGGCTGACAGAAGCCACACAGACAATTCGTCTATCTGGGGTGTATACAGAGGCGGGGCCACAGTGACACTGGCATAAGCCAAAAGCAGGACCTTAGAGTACACCCCTCCCCTGTCAGTCACAGATTCAAACCATATCATTGGCTAATAAGGTTGGCCCCCTGTAGGCATTATGGCCCCTCTTTTACTCCCCAACTTAAAAAAAATCTAAAATCGCCTAAAACCATCTTACTGGTCTTACTGGTTATTTGCTGGAAGCTCAGCAGAGCAGCCCTGCAGATGGATGTATGGTGCCGGGATATAATTTTTTATTATTAAAGCAGTGCTGACTGACAGTAGGTCCAGTGTTTGGCGGATTGTACCTTTTAGGCACCTGTTTAAGTAGGACAGGATGACCAGGAGGTAATGGTGGGCGGCCTTGGGACCAGTCTGAATCTGACCCCCCCCAGAGCAGGGTCATAAACCGCAGTAAATCTTTCAGCAGCTAGGAGGCTAATGAGAGCACGCTAGCAGTTCCTGGGCAATAAGAGCCCTTTAAGGGCGGACTGCATTAGCAATTACAAAGCCGCCAGACTTAATGGGCCGCTAACAGAACAGGGCACAGGAGCAGACCGCTGCTGTTACTGCGGCAACCGCCCCCAGGGGCTGCTGGGATACGTCAGCGGGGTAATGGATCCGGGGTCATTAGAGCAAGCTCAGCACCCCTGCCCCCCGCCAAAAAAAAACACACCTTGGGAAAACACGCCCAACACCCCCTGCAATTGGCATCACAAAGAATGGGGACGAGTGCCAGGGTGTGGTTGGGGGAGTCAATGGGGGTGGAGGAGCGATGAGGTCATCACACAGACCCCCCATACCAGCAGACTAGTAAGATGCCCCACACTCTTCCTCCTCCCTGTACGGCTTAAGCAAAATCAGGGGAAAAGCTGGCCAGCATCTGGCATGTGGTTTTAAAGCCTCCATATTAAATCTGCTGGATTTAATTTCCCCTCCCCCCCTATGATCTTAGATTACACACAGAATTACAGATGCACACACCCTCACCTGCACAAACAAAACACAGACACATACAGAGACGCACAGGGACACAGAGATAGACAGTCCGAGAGGCAGAGAGACAGAGACCGAGACACACACAGAAACAGAGACAGACACACAGACAGAGAGATAGACATATCCATAATTTTTATGCCCGTCACACTGACTCTCGGATAAATGCACCATGCTTCCATAAAAATGTTCTGGTGCTTCTAGTTTAAAATAAGGCCGACACACTCCTTCAAAAATGCAGCCACAAAGTTAGGAAAACACACACACACATGTGCCAAGAATAACTCCGTGACGGCAAACGGCCCAAAGATGCTGACATATTGAGAGCTTCATCCAGGTCCAGCAGCAGACAAACAAGGGCAAACCGGGCTTAAAACAGACAGGGTGGAGGTAGGTCTCATCACTGGAAAAAGCTCTGTACACACACCCACCATCTACTATCACCATTACCATTACTCGTCCATCTCATTACCATTACCATTACCCGTCCATCCCATTACCATTACCTGTCCATCCCATTACCCGTCCATCTCATTACCATTACCTGTCCATCTCATTACCATTACCCGTCCATCTCATTACCATTACCTGTCCATCCCATTACCATTACCTGTCTATACCATTACCTGTCCATCCCATTACCATTACCTGTCCACCCCATTACCATTACCCGTCCATCTCATTACAATTACCCGTCCATCCCATTACCATTACCTGTCCATCTCATTACCACTGCCACTAACTGTCCATCTATTACTAAGGATGCACCAATCAATGGGCAAGTGATCAAAAATGGCAGATATTTGCCCTGATTGGCCCTTACCAGTAATATATATGTGTGTGTGTAACAGTAATAAGGGTAAATATGGCCAGTTTTATGAGCCAATCAGGTAGTAACTAACGTTACTTCTTGTTTCATCTGAGTTTCTGAGCGGGTTAATCTGTCATCCTATAGTGCCATAACGGAAACCAGTCTAAGAAATGTGACAACTGTTACGGTCAAAATACCTACCCAGACACTCAAATCTCAGGCCCCACACAAAGTTTAAGTCTGACTCTGCACTGAAAAGAGAGCGTACGCTGACCGCCCAAGGCAGGTCACTGCCTTGGGCGTGATGAACCGGGCCTCCTGGCCTGAACACGGCGCATATCCCACAGCCACAAACCAAACCGTCAGGCTCACCTTGGCGTTTCCGTCCGAGGGAAAGCTGGGCAGGATTTTCCCATTTATAGATGGGGTGGTACTCGCTGAGCCAGGTTTAAACTGGATATTTACAGAAGCAATTCAGAAGCCCCAGTCAAAGGTATATTACATTATACTTATTTAGTAGAGTTTTTCATCCAAAGCGATATATACGTCTGACAAAGCAACTGGGAGTCATAATCAAGGGCCTCGCTCAAGGGCTTTTATCCAAAGCGACTGATAGCTGAGGGTATAGCAATGCTCTACTTGTTGAGCTACTAAATGTTCCCTGAAATCACTCTGCAGACCATAGGGTTTGAACTGGCAACCTTTGGATCACAGATCTCTTAAGCCACTGAGCCACAAACAGGTACCACGGTGAGACCTCTCATATCCGGGCTGAAACCCTAACCACCTGGACACAAGCTCAAACTCAGACAGTCATTGACATTGACTGGTTTCTCAATATTTGGAAATCTCTTCAGCTCACCCTCCAAATTTTTAGCGGCTGGCAAACTTTATCCGTCTGCTACCCAGAGAGATCAGAGTGTCAGGAGGCTTCTGGGTCGATTCCAGATGCTGAAAGCAACGCGTGCCAAACTCCCTAGACATCACTACAATTCTCACCTCCGGAATGCCATGCATCACTCACCGCTTAAGTTCGGAAAAAATAAATAGTTCATGTCAGCCCAGCCCCCACCTCCATGACGCCCCCATCCCACCAAAGCCAGGCCCAGACAAGGCGTCGTTGATCCAAGAGGACACTGGGGCAGATTATGTCAGGGGTCCTCAACCACGGGGCCCATTCCACATTACGTAGTCCATCTGCATTTGGAGGGCATGCTGGGAATTTGAACGGTGGTCAAACTGGAAGCTGTCAACCCAAAACACCACAACCCATCCCAATGCAACGCAAGGGAACACAATGCAACCCAACCCAAGGCAACCAGTGAAGGACAAGCCCCTACCATCAGCACACAAGCTGCATCAGTAGCAGCACTCAGCGACTTGTCATCTCGATTTCACACAATGAGCACTTTCATCAGGAACAAAAGGTTAAAAAAACCTTCATGGAAAGAACTGCAGTACTGAGGTAGGAGGAGGAGGTCAAAGAGTTTGAGCAACTTCATTGCTCGAAATAGCCACATTCCCACCGGCAAGCCATCAGCCCACGGTGCGACAGGGGGGCCAACAGGAGCCCGACAATGTTATGACTGGGTGGGGTCAAAGAGCAACCAAGAAAATCATCTCCTGGCTTTGTTTCCCAGCCTAGACATCACCCTGTGGGTTTAGGTTGACCTCAACCATACACAGGGGCAGGACATGTCAACCAGACCTTTTCACCTCAACCCCATGGCAGGATCTCAGAGCACGACCCAAGCAAAACCGCTAAATGATATGTACCTTCAGCCTATGAGTGTTTCAGAAAATCTGCAGTTCACCCAGAGAAGGAGCTTTCACACCAGTCTGTCAGCTTCTCAACTGCATGTGCTCTGTTCTGGAGTTCCAGCAGCGTGAGCCTGGATATCGACATCTTCCTGTTTTCCCTGCACTGGTTCCTGACGCAAGTTGGGAGGCTGGCCAAGGCAAACAAAGCGCTAGCCTTTAGCTGCATGACTTGCATCGTAATTCCATTGACTGAGCGCCAGAGAGTCCATTTGGAGACAAAGTCTGTCCCCGCTTGGCGTAGAGGGCAGTGGGTGGCTGGGGGTCTGGTGCGTGACTCAATGGGTTAGGACGCTGTGTCTGTGATTGTAGGGTCGGCGGTTCAAATTCCAGGGTCGGTAGAATGATTTCACCATTGGGACCATTGCTGCAATTGCTCCAGAGACTGGCTGACCTTGCAGTCCCCATAAATGTACGTCATTAAAAGCGCTAAATATATGAAATGTAAACGCACAGATTCACCACCAGAGGGAAGGAATCATCTGACTTGTGACAGGGCAGGGTCCTATAAAGGGGTGGAGTCACAGTGGCACTAGCCCCAGCAGAAAGCTGATTGGCTCCCAGAGTGCCCTCTCCATGTCACTCTGACACTAAATCAAAACATATAATTAGCTAATGGTAACGCTGGACCCTCTATGAATTATGCACCCCCTCCCCCAACAGCTAGAATCCTAGAGTTTTCCGTGTGGCGGGGTGGCAAGTTCACTTAGTCTTCAGTCACTAGCGCCCTCTGTGGGATGATTCATCCGTGTCGTCAAGATGTACAAACAAGGTCTGCCCACCAGCTGGGCCGGTGTACATTGGGGGGAAATTGGGCGAAGCTGCCCCCAGTGCAGCATGCTCTCCAGGCCTCTGCTTTGGTGAAGTTTGGCCAAAAGCTGTTAGGGAAGTGGACCTGCTTGCGGCTCCTTTTACGAAATTAAAAAGCATTAAACCGCGAGTCATCACGGCGCCCCAAACTGCATGCTTCTGTAAACAGCCTCCTAAAAACGGATCCCCTTTTTTTAAATCCAGTCAGCGGTAGCTATGAATGTCAAACTATTCCTGTTCGCCCCCGTTTAAAGAGGACATTCCATTATAAACAAACCAGTTATAGTTATGGTTATAACCCATATGAAGTCCGTGACCAACAGCTGGACGAAATGGAGGAAGAGTCCCCCATGATTCCGCGTTTGAAGCCGTGTGCCCACTTCCATGGGGATATTAAAGGACTCTCTTTTAAATCCCAAAGTGTCACCACTGAGTTTTCAGAAGCCCCCCCCCACCCTAAGGAAGCTAGCTTGAGCCATTTGGATCAGAACTATAGCCAATGTGAGTCAATGACAAATTGCTTAATCATGCCCAGCCTTTGAACAATTAGTACACAAAGGGCTGATTACTCTTAGACCTGCCAAATAATTTAGTTCTAAGTTTCATGGATGGGCAAATTGAGAGAACATAAACTATGAAGATAGCAGAAATAGACATTAACATATTTTCAGGAACAGAAGTTGGGATTAGCGTGGCTGAGGAAGTCATCCGGTTTAACGTGACTTGACTCGCTAAGATCCGCAGCTCAGCTGCAGAGGATTCGGAGCTCAGTAGGAAAACAGGAGCAGCGTAAGCTGACATCTGCCGCTTTTGAAATGGTGACAGTCCCCCTCCCCACCCCGACCCACTAGGGTCGGTGCCATCAGAGGGGTTCTGGGCCGAGTGACCCTCTTGACAGAAGTGTGCCGGACACTGGGGACGAGCTTCAGTGCCCAAACGTGGTCCAGACGGTTTTACACTCACATCACTCTCCGATGTCCCCCACTGCCACGAGACAGCTGCCAACTTTAAACAAAAGTCACACTGTTCCCTAAAGAAGCGACGGGCCTCTCCCCCGAACACATTCGCTCTTTTCATTGGGCACGACACCATGGAGGACGTTACAGCATTCCGCGTGCGTTATCTGTGTGGGCCGGCACGTGTGCGTGAAGCCAGAGAATGAGAGACGGACGTGACCCCCAAGCCACAGGCGACATGCTGGGGATGTGGAGTGATGGTATATCTGTTCATCTCCCATCAATCAGCCGCAGCCTCC
Organism: Mormyrops attenuatus; assembly: GCA_026777985.1. Classification (NCBI taxonomy): domain Eukaryota; kingdom Metazoa; phylum Chordata; class Actinopteri; order Osteoglossiformes; family Mormyridae; genus Mormyrops; species Mormyrops attenuatus. The sequence continues at coordinate 243,416 of JAODKC010000032.1, forward strand.
ATCCCCAACCAATCGGCCGCAGTATCCATCTCCAACCAATCAGTTGCACTTGCCATCGTCCATCTCCCACCAATCAGCTGTGCCTGCCATCCACCATCTTCCACCAATCAGGTGCACCCTCCATCGAAATACAGAATCAAGAACGGTACAGGCTAACAGTTAACCACAGGTCGTCAAACACCTCATTTATTGACTAATTAAGCAGCTGACCAATCAAAAATCTAGCTACGTACTTCCGGAACACACTTTTGGAGGAAGCTCTCGTCAGTTAGCTGGGCTGCAGGGTCGAGGTTGGAATGCAGGCAGAGTTTGGGGGCCAGAGAAGAAGGACTGACTCAGAGTTCCCTTGTGTATACTGCTCAGTCAGCAGAGGTTCAATGTGCCCCGAGCTCCTTGACCCAAAAGCAGAACCACTGGTGCATAAAATAGGCTTGCCCGATCTCCTCTGTCGTCCTACTTTCCGTCTTCCCTCCCCGATCCTGCTCTCACCTGTGAAGTCACCGCCACCACCCTAATCCTAGTCAAGTCCACAGTGGGTCGAGTAAAATGTCCACCTGATGTGTTAGTGTCCAACCCCGACCTCTGACCTCTATAGCACCCAATCCTGGGATCCCATTATGGTCAGATGGGTTGCAGACCATCCCCACGTTGGCCAAAGGAGGTTATGCATCGGGCGGCTGCCACTCACCCAGGCCAGAAGCGTAGATGGCCTTCACGGACTTCTTCATCTTGTACAGCACGCTGCGGTCCATATCCAGGGCCTGGGTCAGACACACAAGCACAAATTGGTCACCGGAGGCCGTGCAGAATTCTTCACAGACCAGCTGGATTAGCGGGTCGAGTCGCGCAAGGCGCGCAGCTAAATCCAGGGTTTGTTTCTCAGGATCACTGTAACCCAAGTATTATAATTGTGGATTATAATCCAGTTTAAAGGTATCAATAGTCACCATCCACACCCAAAGAGCATTCTAAGAACAGTCATGATTCTGTGGAGAAGATAAAAAAGAACACTAGTATACAATGGCAACAACAAATTACCGACATATGCTATTCAGGTGGTTAAAAGGAGCCACACTTCCAGATAAAGAATGTTTGTGACAGTAGGTTCTGGTACACCGCCCACTTCAGCAAAAACCTAATTGATGACTAACCCATGAGGCAAGCACATCCAAAAGGTGGTCACCTGGCACACTAACAAACATACCCCACTCGCTCCAGGGGCAAACTTCAGTTTTACCTGAGAGCCACTCCTAAGTCGGCCCAGCTGACTCAACTTACATCTTAATCAGGAGAGCATGACTGGGGCCAGCTGGGCTTTATTCCAGGGGTCCTGTGCGGGACAGTGATTGATCCCTACCTCTCGGCCGTCTGCAGCCTCATGCAGACCCTCACCGGCTCATTACGTCACACCGTCCTGCCGACGTGTTTAAGGTCAGCCATTTCTCAATCTCCCGCCTGCACTCAGCTGGTCCGTTTTAGGGAGGTCTTCGGGGTCACGCTCCATCAGCCCGGTCTGGGGCAGAACCCGCTTACCCCGTGTGAACCGTGACACCGCGGAGAACGTGGTCCCGCTGCATCTGCAGATGATGCATTATTCAGAGCCGGACTAAAAATAGGCACACACAATCCCCATCCCGCTGGAGGGTGGCCGGGCGGGAGGCGCCGGTGCGGAACGGTTTAGGGAGGGAGGGGCGGCAGCCAGAGCGGCCAGGATGCAGAGAGGGGGTCACTACTGTGTGGAGAGCCCCCTGTCTCACACACACACAGATCACAGATACCCAAATATAGACAGATACAGACATGCACAGACACTCAGACATATGTCATATGCACTGGCTTCCCCCTCCATACATTCTTACATTGATGTATAACCCCCCCCCAATCACTGCACGACTGTCACCCCGTCTCTGCCTGACATTTATCCTCATGGTCATTCAGACCGATTTGTGTCAGCCGTGATGACGCCGTTTACAGGGGAAAAGGAATAAAATCAACCAGCAAGTATCTTTTTAAACCCCTAACCCCTTCATCCCTGCAGGGTAAACACACAAACATGTCGTCAGTCACATGGGTAAGTGGGCGGGGCTTAACCGGACAGCTGCCCTGAGTTACAGCTCCAACATCGCCTTGCGTGCTCAATTTTCACAGTTTACACCACGCTAAGAGTGTCACGTTAAACACACCATTACAAACTGTGTCGGGGTGGACATACACACACACTTGGCATCAGCAGGAGGACCACCTACCACTTCAAAGCCCACTTTGTAGCCGGGTTGAGTCCATTTTTAGCGACTGGGTTACTTGGGTCGAGCCTCCTTTGAACAGAATCAGATCTGACCCTCCTGGGGGAAGAGAGCATGCTTTC
>JAODKC010000032.1:250512-268248 GCA_026777985.1 Mormyrops attenuatus
CCTCTGGGACCAGGGTTCGAGTCTCTACCATACGTGTGCGATTTCCATGTTGTCGTCATGGGGTTTCCTTTGGGTGCGCTTGCGGGGGGGGGGGGGGGGGGGGGGGGTGTGCCTGGGTTTTAAGTCACTTCAAAATACACAGCCTCGGGCATGTGGCTCAGCACTCTGCGCCGAATTTTACAACTCCCCATTTGTTACATCACCCCGAGTTCCTGATTCCTTACACACCGCAGAAGTTATCTATGTACCGGAAGCCAAGCAGCATAACATAAGAACAATATTAATTTTGGCTCTTCTAATGAATATGTACTGGGCTGGCGGCTGGCCAGCACGACTTTAGAAAACCTCAGACGGAAAGCCCCGCCCTCCGGGACTCACCCTCCACCCCCGCAAGACGCCGCTCACAGGCAGACGACAATAAACAACCTTCTGCTCCCGCCACGCTCTGGACGCCGGCCTCAAATCAAGGAGACCCTAATTGTTCCCATGATGCCATGGGCGGGGGGGTGACCCACAAGAGGATCTCATACATTCCAGGACGGCTCGAACATCTGTGTGTGAGCTGGTGGGTGAGAGATAGCAACAAGTGCTGCCTGTCTTCATTAGCATAACAGAGAAACCATATGGAACAAGGTCGGTGGTCACCTGTCAATCCTTAGGATGGGGGGGGCAAGGAAAACAAATAAAACAAACACTTTGGTGCAAATTTTACAAGGGCAATAAAGGCACTAAGGCCAAAGACTCGCACTGGAAAACGGAAGCAAGGGACACCCCCTCCCCCAGAATACCCATGCCTGCGATGGGGCCTCTGCTCGTGTGCAGATAGGACAGAAAGGGACACCCCCCACCCACATGTTCTTACACTGCCCCCAGGACGGCCCAACATGTCGAAAACACCCTGTTACACATCTCCTCTCTGAGGCCAGCAAGAACAAGATGAACATCACAATCCCATTCCAAGATACCCGACCAATGCGGTCAAAAACAGCTTTGAGCAACTGATCGAATCACCCAACATCCAGTGTGCTGCTAATCAAACTTGTAAAGCTACCAGAGCTAACGCGACTGTAAATGACTCAGATACTAAATGAAGAACAATTACCCAGCTAATAGGGAAACTAAGAAAGCAGTGGAGAACCACGATGTGTCATTTCAGCGTGTTTAAAGAGAGCTGTCTCTCATTAGAGCCGGGACCTGTTTAATGAAGTCTGTAAACAGCACGGGGCTGATAAAAAACAGAATCGAGAGACATGGGCAGGAAAAGGGAGAGGAAATGCGTCTGGTCCTCCTACGTAGGACAGCGAGGAGAAACATCAGGAGTCATAGTGAAGACCATGTAGGCTTCATAACAGGAGGAGGATTCAAAACCCCATGGTGCAGAACAGCTTGGTTTCCTCACCTGCCACCCCACCTCTTATTACTACACGCCAACCAATGAGCACTGAGAAAACACAGAGAAAACTAAAAAAAAATAAAATAATGAAACCCACCCATAAATAATCTAAGAAACTGGCACTTTCAAATTTCAGAAAAGAAAATTACAAGTAGGGGAGATAGGTAGGGATCACAGAGCTCAGAAAACTGAATACACCCTCTTCTTCAGATTTGCAAGTTTAAGCGCAGGTTGCGAAGCTTCATTGTATCAATCAGCAGCACAAAACTGGGACCCTCAAAGGTCGATGGTCAAGGGACCATGAAGGATGAGGTGTCCGCCAACCCCCCCGCCAAAAGATTAGAGGCATGTAATTAAGAAAAACAAACGTACACCTCTTCAGAAGACTCAAAGACTCGTGTGACGTTGCCGTTACCAGGCGACCTGGGAATCCTTTTCATCCTTAAGGCGCCAACAGATCAATGGGGGTAGGGTGGAGGGCCTCGCTTGACAGTGAAGAGCGTTATTAAGGGCACAAGCTGTCCTGGGTGATTCGACACGACGTGACCTGGGGCTCATCTGTTGCTCTCCAACAAAAGCTTGACCTCCCGCCAATCAATGTGGAACAGTCCAGCCCACTTCAGGGGGTTTTCCCATCACTCCACTCAATAGACTCCCAACAGTCCATCGAGGTCGCCACCCCCCCCCCATTGCCTGTGCCTTCAGAGAGGCACATCACCAGATGACCCCCGCCAGCTTATAGAATCAATATCCGTGGGAACACTTGACCTTCTCCGGATCTGGCGTGAGGTTGATGGACCGCCCCTGTGCCCCATGGAGATCCCATTCCCCGTCTGAACTCCCAACACTCTTCCTGCCAGTCAGGGAGAAGGACATTTTCACGCTTGGCTGCCCTGATCCAAAAATGCCACACCGGGACTATGAGGTCAAGCTTTTTTTTTCCTGCCTATGGTGAAAAGGGCTATTTAAGGATCCAGGGGGGTCGGTACCATGGGAGTTCCTTAGCCACATTTATAGGCTTTTTTATAAGGTGGCCTTAGCGCAGACATTGACCAAAACAAAAACAAGAGGTGAAAAACAAAAAAACCTTGGCACGAGAGACCACTTCCTGTAGTCAGGCACGGCGCAATTCCAGCGATCGCCATCATTCCAGGCAAATCCAGCTTCTACGTGCTTCCACCCACTTCCACACGCTGTCCCAGATCACAGGCAACCGACAACCAAAGAAGAGATGCTAAGATGCAAGGACACAATGGGAGAAGATAAATCTGGTAAGGCTTTTGCAAATCAAATGGACCATAACGACACCCTTTCTCACAAGCCTGGTCATGTTTAGGGAACATAAAGGTGGTGGAAATTAAGTCTTCAACTCATCCACATTGTTTATGATGCTCAGGGAAGAGGAAGAATCCTACAGGGATGGCCGAGATCCCGTCTGCGATACCAATTAGAGTAAGGAGGGATAAGCTTCTTACTGGAAAAGGGAGGCAGGAAGAGGCGGCTCCCAGCTGAGGCAGCTCATACGGGGCAAATATCCAAACGCAGCACAGGGGTAAATTAATGCAGGATAGTCTCCGAATCCATAATCTGAATCCCCCCTCTCTTAATGGGCACCTCTTAAAACGTTCCTCCCCTTTTGGGGGGGGCGGGGGGGGGTATACTGAAGCCTAAGAGGTCACTGCCTCCATACAAGGATTGATTTCACCAGAGCTGGAAGGCAATATCTTTGCAGGACGGGAAATAGGGTTCTTCTGTAACCACTTGGGTGGGGTGGGGTTCAGAGGGATTCGTCATGTGGTCGCATTTGCTTTCCTCGAAAACCTCAGCCGCTGTCCAAAAGATTGTCACCATTGCTCCTCCTAGGAGGGAGGGGAACCAGCAGGCCCCATCTGTATAAAAACTGAAGATGTCAGGCATGACCCTCCCCCCATCCCGTCAGCTGAAACGTGACTGAATCAGAAGGAGTCGGATGGCCTCTCTACCAGCAGTGGGCGGGGGTGCCCCGTGGAACGCGGCAGGGCCAACAGTTGCTGGACACTCCAGGAATGCCAAGGAGATTCCCCGGCACATTCCGATAACTCCCAAGGCAAGGGAAAGCTGCCAACACCAGAGGTTTCAGTCTAAACTGGATTAAATATCGTAACAGACATAGAAACGTCACATGGACAGCCTGGGGTCACTAGAAAAGAGCCGATAGCCCAAAACCACACGGTGACCTTTTAGGTTGATGGAGCAGCAAGCTCGATTTTACACAGCCCCACCTTAAATGCCTACCACCGCCCCTTTCTGAGATCCACACGACAGGAAGTGGTCAATCATCATGACTGCAGACAATCAGAAGAATTCCCTTTGTCTATGGGCTGGTGAATCAAACAACCACCATTATAAAGGACAACATGGACGTCTGGGTAGAAGGTTGGCTGACTCCTCTATCGGGGAGTGCAGAAGATCGATACCAGGGCCATTTAGCCTCCACTTTGCCATCCCAAGCTGTGTACCTCTAAACATTAATAAAACATTACATGGTTAGCCTTTTAGAATACTGAGAGAGCAACGTCCAATCGCAAATTCCTTAAGGAATGACTTGAAGGAGACGGGATTGGATTGCAAAATCCTCCACTTGACCCACAAGTTCATTGCCCCCCACTGAGTCTCAAAAATGTATTTCTCTTGCTAGTACCACCATATCCTCTTGATGCAGAAACAACAGCACCCATCACCTGTGGTAGTGAGAGTAGTAACAGCACACAAACGGGGAGGATGATGTGGAGAGAGGCGGCCGCCCCTTTTCACCCAGACCAATCATTTGGGATCAGACGGCCACTTGGGCACCAGCATTAATGAGTGAGGACACGGCCACGGACGTCCTTGGGCAAAGAGGGTACCAAGGCGACAGCAAAGGACAGATAACCTGGACAGTCCCCAGCAGTGGCAGAAGACGGGCAGCTAACCCAGGGACTCATTTAAGGGTGTGTCTTCCAATGTGCTGCTCCTATATAACAGGTTTACTCAATCTACACTAACCAGAACTAACTACTCCTGTAGACATAACCCAAAACCAAAAGGACATCAAGCAGTCTGAATGCATAAATAAACAGGGTTTCAAAATGAACCACATTCTCAAAAATCTTGCATCTGTCGCCACGCAAATGCTACAGAACTGATCTAGACCATCGTGCCAATAGTCACCCAGCCTGGATGCTGTAACAATCTTTTCAAATAGCATTTATTTTAGCCAAATTGTTTCAGACAAAAGGGTGACACACACACAGGCACCCACTGCCACAATAATATTAGTCCAGAATTCCACTTAATGAAATTCTAATCCAAAGCACACAGCAGTAATAATGATCTTGCTGGTGAGCATGTCAACAATGTGTCCACACAAGCCTTTGTCTAACTCAAATGTTTACACTGCTCATTCACCTCCGCTGATACCAACACTGGCCATTTGCTAAAAACAACACAGAATAATCCTAATACATATTTTCAGGGATAATTTAAAAATTGCTGTAAAATTCCAAGCTCAGAAGGCATTTTTATTCTGCGTGTGCAGCTTCTGTGATCACCACCTGTCACCCATGGAGGGTACTGATGCCTTATCACCCCCACAAATGTATGACTCAAAACATTGACAGAAGACATGCCAACACCCCACTGAGCATGGGGTTGAGGCAGGCTTGGGATGGAGGCAGGCTTATGACGGAGGCAGGCTTGGGATGGAGGCAGGCTTGGGATGGAGGCAGGCTTATGACGGAGGCAGGCTTGGGATGGAGGCAGGCTTATGACGGAGGCAGGCTTATGACGGAGGCAGGCTTGGGATGGAGGCAGGCTTATGACGGAGGCAGGCTTATGACGGAGGCAGGCTTGGGATGGAGGCAGGCTTATGATGGAGGCAGGCTTATGATGGAGGCAGGCTTGAGGCCGATTCGGGGGCTCATCCAATTCCCACCAACAGGGTTTCGGCAGCTCAGAGCCATATTAGGAAGGCTGTGCTAGATGTCCAAGGCATAAATAGTTAAAAACAAAAAGCTCCGGAGACTTGTCCTCATGCTGACCTTTCTTATTGTACCATGGGTCGTAGACAGAATACGCAAGTGGCAAAAACAAACCTGGATGCAAATTTCTAGGAAATACTAGGAAAGCAGCAAGATTATATCTGTGAGTCTAAGTAAAGGCAAAAAAGAGTGAGAAACAAATGAAGACGTAGCTGACTCATCTCATACGGGGGGACACCCGACTGGGAGTTTCCCGAATGAAAATGAACATCCATTTAAAACAGATTTTAGTCCAGGAGTTCTAAGTGAAGAATAAATCCTCAGGTCCTGGCTTGAGACTGTCAGAGGGAACTTTCAGTCCAAGCTGTCTTCCCCACAGAGGTGTGAGGACATAAATGACTGAAGTGACCAAAGTCATGGCAACGACTTGGCCGCTCCTCCTCTTCTGTCCTCACTGCCCATCCCCCAATCAACATCTCCCAGTAGACACTCACTTCTGATGAAGATCAGCAGCTGCAACTAGGGAACCACCCCCCCCCCCCCAGCAGCCACCCAAATCCCCAAAAACAGGAGCCACCAGGGTTCCCCGGGGAAACGATTGCACAGCAGGACAGTCAATCGGGTTGACCGCTAGCCGAACATCCAAGCATCCAGAAACAATGAATGAATAAAATATTGAGCACTCGGCAAATAGGAAGACCGCACAAGACAGGACCTGTCTGTCACTTAGTCAGTGAGCTTATTCTGCGGTATCATCAGTCACATCTGCTGACCTGAAACCTTGGTTTTAAATGACTAAAATCCCAACCGCTGAGTACCGAGGTCATGGAGTGCACCGAGACGCAGCCCGGGCCCTGGTTCCCAGTCCAAACGGCAGTCCCTGGGCGAGCTCTTGGTTCAAGTTGCCCTGGATCAGCCTATTCAGGCACATTTTTGCCAGCTGCAATCATCCGTGTGTGATTTCTGTGTTCCTTCAGAGACATCACGCACCAAGAAAACCAGTTGGGCTGCATTTTTCCCATACTCTGCCCAGCCGATCATTTTCTCCCACAAGCCCCTCCCAACCTGCCCAGTCATCTAGAGAGCTTTGAATCAGTGGGTCACCTAAGAGGATGGAGCTCCTGGTCCCACAGAGATGACACGGGACATGTTTCCCTCCATTTCAGCCCTGGCTCTCAATGGAGGGCTAATCAAAATATACAGCAGGGGGAACACCAAGCACCGCGAGGAAAGCGCTCCACAAGGGACGGCTTACAGGGCGCAGTGTAGCTTGACCTCCCACTGCCGTCACCTCCATTTGGAGAACCCCAACCAAGTGTGCAAATAATACTTGTTTAATGATGTCCTATTTCGCTATAGGGACGCTTCAGTAAGTTTCATAACGAAATTTGTGAGACGGATACAGGTACGATTCAGAAGTTACCAAAAATATCCATCTTCTATTAAACAGCAAATAAATGCAAATATATCTTATTCAGGCCAATGCCCTGTTTTATTCAAATACAATGAGGGCATAGACTTTTCATTGTGTCTGACAAATTCCTGTAAAAAGGGGAGAGGACTTTAATGTCTCTTTAGATCACCAAACACCCTTATGGATGCAAACGACTGAAAGGGATCCTTGTACTATATACCCAGGACACTTTTATAGCTCTTCATAATGAAACGTCTAGGACAACCCCGCAATTTGAAATAAAGAATTTCATTAATAGTCTAACTCGTTGATGTGATCCGATATGGAGGAGTGCGCGCAGCACGGGGGGGGTGGGGTGGATGCAGTTTTACGAGGACACCTGTCATACCTACAAAGACCACCGCACCAGAGACATCGGCGAGCTGGAATATTCGATTGCATTATTACAGCGACAAAAGGTCGCTAATTAAGCCCTAATTATGGAGCTCTATCCGCGCCTTTAGGGCATACATACTACATTAATTATATCACCTAGGCGCATGCAGCACAGGTATATAAAGGCATGTGTACTGCCTCGTAGGGCGAGGCTCTTCGGGAGCGACGGACACAGAAATGAATGAAAGGACCCTGAACAAAGCGGGAAAGGTGCTTCGTCCGCGGACCGGGGTGAGCCCATGACACGGGCAGCGGACAGCCGAGTCGCCTCGGCGAGGAAGTTACTGCGGATGCAACAACGGGGCGAAAAGATCACACTGCAATGATCCAGCGACCCCCCCCCCCTTCCCTCCCCACCATGAGTCACTTAACACCGGTCACTCATATATCTCCTCTAAGATCAACAACGCTGCACATCATCCTGGCACTTGATGCGGTTGGGAGGGGAAGGAAGGAAAAAACAGGTTTCGACAGAAGTGGGTGTCCAGTTACTGATCAAAAGCGATGTCTAAGTTTATGGAAACAGAGTATCTACCTCAATCCCCTGGTGCATAGCTGCAATACCGGAACGGCGAGGCGCCACAATGGCATTAACAAAGGATAGTTTTCTTCCTCCCCCCCCCCCGAATGTTTTGCAGTAATTTTAGGGTTGGGCAAACACTGCGCATAAACCCTTTAGGTAAAAGTAACCAGAAATCCGCCCCCCAGCCCCATCGCCCGTCAAGATGAACAACAAACAATCACACGGGGGGCAAGTGCTGCGATCCCAAAGCTGTCAGCATCGATCCGGACGCTTGTTTTGACAACCGACGGCGGGATCCGATATAAAGGGAAACAGGGCTACAGCATGCGGTGTAAAGCGGGAGAAAACGCAGCGGTGCGCCTCGGATCGCAGGCGATAACGAGCGGGACTGACCTCCTCCAAGGCGGCCACGGTGTTCCTGCAATGAGACATCCGAGTGGTGAAGTTGGAGGCGGTCGGGGACTTATAATCTTCATTTGTCTCGGCCACGAATTCCGCCACCGTGATCTGGTCCGGCATATTAAAGTTAATATTGTTAAACTCCTTTATTTTTTTTTATAAGTCAGAGTGCTGATCCCCGAAATAAAGCCGATAAAACAAGCAGACACCAGGGACAAACAAAAGTTTAGCATAAGAAAGTCCGACGGATTGACTTGGGGGAGTCCATCGCTGGATGTGCGCGGTTCCCACTCCCACTACGCCGAGAGGTACGAACTGGACGAGCCAAACCCAGCGGCGCTGCAACGGGCAGCTGGTCCCTGAATCTCTTTCCCAGCTTCTGCTGCAAAGGGTTTTAATCGGGTTGTTCGCAGCTGAAACTAGTCGGGGAGATTAAAAGCTATAATATTCATTTCTTGTATCCTTTAAAAAAATGGATAAAAAGCCAGGAGGCTGACTTTCCGCAGGCTTCCGTGCAGCCACGGAGATCAGCAAACTTCCCGGCGTGGGAAACTGAGGGCTTTCAATGAAAGCGCAGAAAATTGACAAAGTAAAAGGTGGAGGAACGAGGGAAGGGGCCGAGCGTTCAATGGACGAGGTCCGACCAATGGGAAGAAGCGGTAGTCCTCCTTCCAGCCAATGGTAACCCGCGGAAGGCGTGCCCATTGCAAGAGTACCGCCGCGGCCCAATTCCTTTTAAGGTGGAATACGGGAATTGCCCACAAAACTATTTCAGGTGTCCTAAGGCGCAGAAACCTTCCCCTGTAGCAAAGTAATGATTTTTCTTGCCCCAAGCAGGAATCAAGTCAAGTCAATAGCACATTTAAAAACTGCTTTCCAGTCGAGGAAATGAAGGATTAACAAGTACTACATACATAATAAAGTATATAAATTAAAATAACACGAAAACTTGCATACAAGAAATAAGAAGTAGGTAGTAAAAATAATAATTAAAAGAAATATATTAAAGCAAACAATTTATGAAAAGCAATAAAAAGGCAATAAAAAAATTACGAGTGTTATTAAAATGAATTAGAAGTAAATTAGGAGAAGAACCTCAAACTGAGCTGAAAGCAAAGGGGAAAAATGTGGCTCTTTAATTTTGATTTAAACCCGTCCATAGTGGAGCAGGACCTAATGTTGGACTGATCTAAAGTTTGGGGGCAGCTAGAGAGAAAACCCAGTCACCCTTTGTTTTGAGAGTGGGAGAATGAGAGGAGCTGTTGTGGGGATGACCCAAGTGACCTGGGGGCAGAATACAGAATTAGCAGACCTGAAATGTATTTTGGGGCTAATCTGTTGAGTGCTTTAAAAACAAATAGCAAAATCTTCAAACAAATTCTGTATTTCACAGGCAAGCGATGCAACTGAGCCAGAACTGGAGTGAGGTTAATAGTCTAGCAGCTACATTTTGAATGATTTGTAGTCAAGAACATATGGAATGGGGCAACCTCATATACAGGGAATAACAGTAGTCAAGCAGACAGGTGATAAAACCATGGATGACTATTTCCAGGTGCTTATGAGATAAAATCGGCTTTAACTTGGCTATAGTTTTAAGATAATTAAAGCAGCCCTTTACAACACTGCTGACTTGTTTGTTAAAATTAATCGAAAAACAAACCAAGGCTTTTACTTTGTTATGGCAATTTGCTGACAGAGGACCAAGCCTGCTGCTAAGGCTAGTGACAGAGTTTGTGGGGACAAATACAATTATTTCATTTTTGTTTTCATGTATTTGAAGGCAGTTCCTCACCATCTAGCATTTAATATCATCTAAACAGTTGAGCAGGTTCTTCAGAGAAGGTATAACTGGCAGGTGAAACTGTGTGTCGTGTGCAAAAGAATAATACAAAAAAATGTATTTTTTAAAGGTAGAACCAAAAGGAGTGTGTATAGTGAGAATAAAAGAGGCCCTAAAATCGAACCTTGGGGAACACCACATTTAATGTGGCTGGAGGATGAGGAGCAGTTAGCTATTCTGATTGAGAAGCTTCTTTCTCTTAAGTAGGAGATAAACCATTGCAGCACTGGGCCCTGCAGACTGACTTCCACCTCCAAGCATTTTATAAGAATGTCATGGTCAATTGTGTCAAACGCTGCGATGAGATCAAGTAGGATTAAATTGTACAAAAAAACCAGAATCAACAGAAAGAAGGATGACATTCTGCTCCTTCAGCAGGGCAGATTCTGTACTATACAAAACTCTATAGCCTGACTGAAAATTCTCAAAGATGTTAACCTTGTTCAAGTAGGATGTGACCTGGGAGAATACAACATTCCGATATCTTGGAAAGAAATGGTAGCTTGGAGATGGGCCTGTAGTTTTTATGATCATTGGGGTCTAGACTAGGTTCCTGTAATAGAGGTTCTACAATTGCATGTTTAGAATTGCATGGGATGACTGCACTAGTCAACAGCTATTAATTATAGCAAAAATAAGGGTAGTTGATTGTAATAAAAACATCTTTAGATAGATGTGATGGTATAATGTCTAAGTAAGTGGTATTCACTTGTGAGACCACCTCAGACAGCTGGGAAGACAACAAAGGGTACATTTGCTGGAGGTAGCTGATTGAGCGATGCATCTCTGAGGCATCCATTTCTGTGAGTGAGATGTTAGCTCTTATGGCATTAACTTTATCAATGAAGAAATAAAAGCAACTTCCCGGAGGTTTCAGAAATAGTAGCAGAAGTAGCAACAACAGTTAGTGGCAAGATTTAAAATTTAATTGTGCTGAATAATGTTTCGGGTCTGTGGCCATTTTTATTGATTCATTCAGCGTAATATTGTGCCTTAGCGGTCTTAACAGAGCTTTGGTAGAGCTTTAAACAATCTCTTAAAATTCCATAAAAGACCTGAAGTTTCTCTTTTTTCCACTGATGCTCTGCCCTTCTGCAGTCTTGTGTAAGAGCGTGGGTGAAATCATTCAACCGGGGGGTGCCACCATTGTTTGCCTGTGGTCTCTTTAGTTTTAAGGGGGCTATACAATGCAGAGTGTGAGAGCAGGATGAGGGGAAGAGAGACTAATTTCTCAGTATCAGTGCCTGGAAGAAGGGCATCTGAGATACGAGGTGAGTGAGCATGAATTTATTGGCAAAACGAGTGGCTGCAGGGTTTATATACTGGGCGAGGGCATGGGACTGGGAAGATGGTCCATGGGAGATTTACTTAAACTAAATGTTCTGAGGGCAGAATGAAAAATGATTAGTTCAGAGAGAAAACCAATCAGTTTGTAGAGGAAGTGGATCCAAGCAACTGGAGGAGATGGGACCAACCAATCAGATGTCTTGGTCCCACCTTCTCTGTAATCTGACTGGTTATCTCTCTGAACCAATCATTTTCCGTTCTGCCCTCAGAACATTTTTGTGTAAGTAAAATTCTCACTAGTGGAAAGAGGTGGGAAGGGAACAAGACAATGTGGATTCAAACACAACCATGAAATGTTCAGAAACAGTTCAGAAACTGTCAAGTCTCGAGATATAGAAGCCGGACGATAATACAAGATCTACCGCATGGCTCTCTGATGTGTTGGAAACCGACACTGATTGAATAAGACTAGAAGAATCCACAAGGCATGAAAATTCATTGACAAAGCTTTCGATCGACAGGAAACATGAATGTTAAAATCCACTGCAATCAACAGAATTATCATCAAGAGGCCATAAATGACAGAAGATCAGACAACTCTTGAATGAAATTGGTGTTTTTTTAGGGGGTCTTTACACCAATGCACAAAGAACTGGAGCAGTGACATCAATTATCATGGGTTGTACCTCTAAAGAAGAGCAAACATCGACAGGCAGAAATCAGTCTTTAAAACCGGTGGCTATATTCTTCCTCCACGACCGATAGTCATCGGGGAATTTTAGAGACTGCAGAAGTGAGGTGATGTCACTGACGTTAGGCCAGGTCTAAGTTACAAATAAAAGTCCAAGGCATAAGATGCAAAATTATTATTTAAAAGGAAAGCCTTGTTTGGCATGGATCGGGCATTTATTAATGCAAATTTGATTATTGAGGCAATCATACATATACGACCTTTTTTATATACTTTACAAGGTCCAGCATAAAAAGTTGGTCTCCTCTTAACGTACCGCAGGCAAGACAAATAATAAAAAAAAATAGCGATATTCTTCTGGAAATAAAGAAGCGCATGCAATCCCCCGAAGATACAGTTTATCGCGCTGCTGCTTTCTGTACGTCAGTGCCTCTAATAATTAGTGGCAGTTGTTAACGATTTCTCGTTATCAGGTCATCAAGGGACAACAAAGTACCAAACCCAGAACTGATGTCTGTAGAGCCTTCAAGTGACAATTTATTCTGGCTCCACCGTCTTTGAAACAATGAGTCAAATAAGAGTGTTTTATGTGGACAAGTGTCTTGCTGTTATAGTGAAGATATATCGGTATTTAATCGTTTGTAAAAGTAACCGACAGATAACTCCAAATGACTCAGGATGTTTTCTTTATCCCAGCCAAACCACATTACCCGTAAGTTACTATGCAGGAAATTGATTTTAAACCGGATCATGTCAAATGATCTTGAATGTTGTGCTTCTAGTTACGTTTTTGAACCAATGTTTTTGTCAGTACAAGCATGTTAATGTATTCAGTCACTGGTTATATAGATCACACGGTAAATATTGATTTTACACATTAAGATTGGTATAATACATCATTCAATTGCATACACTGTATATCCACACCTGTTAATTAGCATTTCTTTTTATATTTTTAGAGATTCATTTGAACAATGAACTTAAACCACCATTGTTCTATGCATCCAGTCCCAGTCACTTATCCAGAAAAGGCTCGTGGAGAACTGCCATATTAAGCGTCTTTTTTATGTGCACCTGTCAACGGGTCATAAATCCCTATAATTTACACAAGTGATTCATTTGACGCCGGCATTATCGAAGACGGCGCTTTGTTCGGCGGAACATATTAATAAAGTCTGTTACATTGTTTTTTTGGCTCCCAAAATCAGAAACAGTTAATCAAACCATATACTGTAGACAGTGACACGCTTGAAAATGATGCTGCTCTGTCGCTCTCCTTCATCAGTCATTCTGCAGCAGACTCTGGGGGGGGCGGAATGGCGTGCTTGGCCAAGTCTGTGATGATAAAGCGGGGGCTTAGCGCAGCCGATCGCAAGCCCTTTACCCCCGGCTACGGGGTGCTGGTATGACTGCGGAGGTGTCCGAGGATTGCGTCCAGGTGGTGATCCTATTCCGGAGAGGCTGGATCTCGTCACAGGACTGCTGGATGCCTGCATGTAGACCCATCCCACGAGTGCCGTATTCCGCGTGGGGATGCTGGTACGGCCGGTTTGGGTGGGGTTTATGATTCATTCGAGGCACTCAGCTTGGGGGATGAATGAATCCAAATTAAATGTCCCGTCTGCAGCTAAGTGTCACCGAAGAAGGGTTATATATATATATTATAGGGTTATAGGGTTTATAAACTTTGCATCCAAACACCTGTGTGAAGTCAGGGGAGGAACAGAGCCGCATGGTGCCGCTGCGGGCCGCCCCTCCCCCTGCGAGCCGGCTCCCCGGAGGGTTGCGGTTTTCCCTGCGCTTTTTTTAATGCGGCCGGGGGCGCGGAGCGGAGCTGCTGACGCTGCGCGAATCCGCCGAGCCTCGGCGGGACGGACATTGTTGTAAATATAGAGGCGGCAGCGCCAGCCGGACCTCAGGGCGGCCTGTAAATCGCAGCGTCTGTGTGAAGTTCACTCCGCCCGCGCCCCCCTCGCATTCTTGTCGCCGGGCAACGTTTCTCCGTGGAGCCCCCAGAATAGAGAGTTTAATTATTTTAAAAAACAGTTTTTTGTGCTGAGTCTTGGGTTCATGATGAGTTCATCAGTTTCACTGACTTTGCGCCGGCCCACACTGTTCAGGTTCGGCTCCCAAGTCTGAGAAAGATGCACCGCTGCATTTTTAACGCCCGCGTACAGTATGGCAGCAGTGGCATCTGGAGCGCTTTGACAATAACGGTATGGCCTGTTTTCCGAGAATGCTGAGCCCGTGTGTGCATTCAGCTACCAGACGGTTTCGCCGTTACCTGGGAAAGTGGGCAGAGGCGAATATTTTTAGGATTAAAAAATGAACCATTTCAGCAAGTTGGGAGAGAGAGCGGTGGATAAATGGCTCTGAGGTGACATCATTCGGGGATATAAAAGGCTCTCTCATGCAGGAATGAGTCGAAATTGCGGAATGGTTCCTTACTGCAGCATCCGGAAAAGGAGTTCATTTCGCTGCGTTTTGATCCGTTAGATCTAACCGAACCGAAGGGTACGTTAATTAACTAATAATTAACTAAATTAGTGGCGGTGAAACACTTGCATGTTGTACTTTGCATCAATATTTAAACATTTAATCTATAAAAGATTAATTCCTCTCCTGGCACACCTTATAATATGATATGTCTGTATCTGTAGCTAAGGAAGTGCCCGCCTTCTTTCGCCGGGAGACGCCCCCGTCGCATCCGCGTTAAGGCCTGGCCACGCTCCGCTAAAGATGCTGCTTTGTTTTGTGTGGCCACGACAATAGGACGCGATTGCCCCCCCCCCCCATTCTGAAAGGCCAGCGGACTCTATGATTACAGGGATCACCGGCGCTTTTGACGCAGTCCAGCTGCCGTAGGCTGTCACTGTTCCTGGAGGGAAAAATCCCAGAGTCTCAGGCTCAATTTGACCACTTTCATTCCCGACCGACGAAATAAAAGGGAGATTCTCGTTTCAGAAGGTGGCATTTTGGCTCCCAACTGTTATGTCTAAAGCCCAAAACACTTGTTCAGATAGATAGGGGCTTTTTGAGAAGCTAAATGACACACACACACACACACACACACACACACACACACACACACACACACACATTCTTTTTAAAAACTGAAGTTTAGATTAAAGATGTTACAGTCTGACATTGCAGTTTTCTGGAGGTGATACATACTGTCATTACACTGAGTAGTATGATAGTATACACTGTGTTATTACTATTATTAAATAAAAAGGCTAGTAATTCATTACATGAAGGTTAATGTGAGGCACTAATACCGTTGTATGTATTTTGTCCATCCATCCATCCTTCTAACCACTTATCTGGATCAGCACAGATGCCAGTATTATCTGTGATGAACCCAGTTACTCCTCATTGCACTCTTCAAAAGTGCTGGTTGTGCTGTAGGTAATAAGAGACATTTAATCTGGCTCTTAATGACAGGCTGTGAGTGACCTGGAAGCCATCGCTGCCACCTCTTCTCTATACTGATGTTAACGGCCAGGCTACCAGGAACATTAGCAGAAGTGAGAGCCAGGTGTCACCGGGAAAACACCTGTTGGGCCAAAGCAGCATGAATGTGTGCTTCCTTTGTCGCGGGACAGCCGGGAGACGTGCAGCTTAGGCAAAGGGCACGCTGGCCCGGCTCTGTTTACATCCCAGCTCCCAGATCTGACGTTCTTCAAACGTTTTCCCTCTGCCCCCACGCCCCCCCCCCGCCCCTGGGCAAACAGCGCAAACCTGCTCATCTGGCCCTGCCGGCGAAACGGCCGTCTGACAGACGCCCTCGATGACTCAGTCCTTCCTCTGAAGAGATAAATGTTTGTGATTGAAGGCGGGGATTCAGCTGCTGCGTGACAGCGAATATAAACCCCCCCCAAGTTAATGAGGTGGCCATAACCTCATTGCATTACTTCACGGTGGGCGGCTTATTGTAGATAATGCAACATCTCTTACAAAAAGAAAAAATGTAACTAACATAAACAAAGTGCCTTTTTTTGACAGTTCCCCAAATTAGAGGCAATGCTAACATTTTGTTTGTTTGCTTATTTTATCCCTCCAGTTTTAAGCATTTTTAACAAGTCTCTGGAACAATTGGAGTGGGGGTACGGATCTAGGCCAGGGGCCCAATGGTCCGCCGACCCTGGAATTTGAACTGGCGTCCCTCCAATCACAGGCACAGCATCCTATCCTGCTGAGTGTCACACTGCCCCCCTATTAATAACCATGTTTATTCTGGAAGCCATTTTGATTTAGTTCTACAGCATCTCAGAGCATGTGTGTGGAAACGCCATCACCAAGAGTGATGAAGATGACTGGACCACTTGGAGTTTGTCCCTGTAGCGATGTCTGACCCATCTTTGCTTTTCATCCGGTGCCGTATTAGCAGGCTGGCAGTAATTGTGCTTTTACACTGACTGGGCACTGCCATCACCAGCCTCCACCTCCGGTAGCTAATTAAAAGGACCCCTCCCCCAGGTAGCCATGGTGCGAGGCTCATTAAGGTGAAATCAGCCCCCGCTGAACAAGTCTGCCAGTCTTGTCCAGTTCAGTAACCCAGCAGCCAGTTACTGAAATTAATCATTTTATTTTTTATTTTTTTACCAAAGGGCAAAGGGGGGCACTCTGTCTGCGATGTGGTGGTAGCCGATTATGACAGGGACAGGGGAAACGGTCTAGATTCCATCAGCAGGGCCGACTCGCCCTTGTTAAATATAGTCTTAGCTAGCCGCCTGCAACATTTGCATCAGTCCCATTGTCTGTGTCCGGTCACAATGGGCTATTCTCAGAGGGGGATTTAGTATGTAGATTAATTCAATCAGCATCTGCATGTGGGGGGCGGGGGGGTTGAGGTCACATACAAGGCAAGCATTTCCTCAGGCCGTGTTATCCCTGTGTAAAACGGCAACCTTTTATTTATTCGTTTGTTTAATTACCCTAGCTGCTGGCTGCATGTGCCACATGTCACACATTAATGACAGTCTGAGGCTCTGTGCTCCACCTTTGGCCACATTGGCCATCTTTAGCGCAGAAGAGCTGCTTAGGTCCGTCAGAGGTGATTTCCAGACTATGAGAGCTGTGGAGGCCTGGTGACACGAAGCGGCGTTTTAGGTGCCAGTGTGGGTAGGATGGGATGTGGGTTTTGCTGTCGATTGCCATCCGCTTGTCTGGCCGGGTCTCTATAAATGGACACCTCAGATTCATCAGCCATCTTTTTTTGCTCAATCTGCTGCACTCGTCATGCGCTGTTGGGTTCTGAGAAACATTTGGCGCTTGGGGAAACTAGTGGGCCTGGGGGAGTGGGTGATTTTGGTGGAGGGGCAGAGTGCCGATCTCACACTTTTCGTTGCGTCCTGGAAACAGAACAAACCACAGGGCATACAGAAACAGGCATTTAGGGGCAGCAGGGGGGTGGCAGGGGGGGTCGCTGAATGGTACAGCTTTATTTCCCACAGATGGCAGCCAATTACAATGGTCCTCCTTAAATTTTGGGTCGGCATCCTGGTGCCCACTTTCCTGGTGCCTTTGTCTCGACGTCTACGATCTTTTCAGGCCCGGCTCTTGGAGGGAGGGGTCACAGTGAACACGCAGCTCTGTGAGGGGTAGGGAGGTTGTACTCCAGGAGCCAGGTTCTGGGGGGGGGGGGGGGGCTCCTGTTTGCGGGTGTGTTTTGGGGACACAAAACGGCAGTAAGCTATCGTGCCACTTAAAAGCCGAGGGTGTGTGGGTGTGTGTGTGTGTGGGGGGGGGGG
>JAODKC010000032.1:278459-293232 GCA_026777985.1 Mormyrops attenuatus
TGTGTGTGTGTGTGTGTGTATACACACGCGCGCGATACACTGACAGCTTGTGCGCGTTTTTTTGTAGATATCTTATTATATCAGTAACGTGCACGGGAAAAAGGGGGTCATCTATGCACTCTTAGAATAATCTTCATGAAATTTTCCCCAGAAAAAAAAATAGCGCTCCATTTTCACGACAATACCGTTCTGGGTTTCTTCGTCCTCTACTTGAATCCCTAAGGCATAATTATTGAGCCAGGACTGCTTGACGGTGTCACAAAAATGCAGTAATATCCCATTCCTGATGATTGTTTTAAATAAGGGCAGTGAGGGAGGAGGCTGAAGTTGGCCCCCTCCCAGCATGTACGCCTTGGATTATTTGGGTCATTCCGGTGTCCCCTCCTAGCATGCACATCTGCCGTCTCTGTTGCGCCCGGAGGACGCGGCGTGCAAACTTGGCTGCGCTAATTATTTTTTTCCACCATGTTTCCCTGTTTTTTTTTTGCTGTTTGCGTGCGACCTGCGGCTTCGGGTCTTGTGATTTGGGGCGAACTTAAGTCTCCTGGCAGACTGGCAAGGCGCGGACGAGTCTCACTCCCGGGCTCCGCCTTACGCATATTGCTACTTAATATATTAACACGCAGGACCGGAGATTGTTCATTAAATCCATCCCTAAAAATCCATCCCTGTCCCAGCCGCTTGTCCTAATCAGGGTGACGGGGGTGCCCGGGGCCCATCGTAGGCGGCATGGGACGGTCATTTGGGTACTGCGTAGGTTTCATACGGTCGGGGTGTCACATTTTGACGTGTCTCTGGGTGGGTAAATGGGACCAGCATATTGTAAATGCGTGAATGTGAACAGCACTTGCCCACTCTGTCATGCGGGTTTAATGTGTCGCGTTATCTGCGCCGTACTCTTTGTCGTCTCTAAATTTGCTAATATGATTCTCGTTTCCCCCGCAACTTTTATTTTATTTCATTATTATTTAAAGCAGTTTCTGGCTACGTGTTTGCAGCGTGCTTGTGTACTTGTTTGCTCGTGCGAAGCTGATCACAGTTGTTAATTTCGGCTTAGACGTGTGAACAGCCGCATCCTCAATTGCGGCGTCTCAGTATAGACGACCACGAAGTTACGCACCGAACAGGCTGCCAGTAGCTGCTTCCTTGTGGTTTTTGCAATATTTTGTATTTACGGTACGTGAATAGTTATGCACTGATAAAAGCGTTTAAAACAGTCAGGCCAGGCACCTGTGAGGTGTGGTTCATTGGGCTCCAAGTTCAGTTCCTGCCTGGGAGTGCCTCTGGGGCAAATTATTGGGATTTAATCTGTTCTTGCAATTTACCATAACCTTATAAAACCCCAAATTCAGAACAAGTATTGTGTAACTCTAGAAGGCCCGGGACACTGAGAATGCATATATGTAGACACATTTTACTGTTGTGTAAGGCAAGATACTTTATTATGCATGTATTGTGAATTATTTGACTTGAAGCTTGCTGAACCATAACTGAGCCAGTTAACTTTTACGGGCAGCAGTCTGATACTGAGTCAGTTGACCCAAAGTATGAAAAATGATTTTATCCATGGGCATGACAGCATCGAGGTGCTTTCCTTTAAAAGACAATAACAGGCGTGTTGTATTGCATTTAAAATTTTTTTTGTTGGTCCTTCGCGGCCCAGGAACAGCAGAACGGTTAAGTCAGCATCTTGGATTCTCCCCGGGGGTGTTTGCCTTTATTGAACAAGCCCCTGTGTTCAGAAATGGATCTTCTCAGCCCTGCGCCAGTAGGAGATGTCAGGAGTCGGAATGAAAATCGTACGTGACAGACGCTGCTGTAAACTGCGATTTGCCATCCGGATCACACGGCTCTTACAGCTCTGTGTCCATCCCGTCATCGTTCTTTTGGGTAACCTCCCGTGAAAAACATCTTGATTTTCTCAGTGCACCAGCGAGTTTTAGGGAACTGCTTGCCAAAGAGCCTTGTGTCTCTTGTTACAAAAAGCTTTTCGCTTTCTCTTAGGAAGCTGGGCCGATGTGGGCAGGTTTATGTTACCTGGCACTGCTGATGTCTGGCTTAGGTGTCTGCTAGCGTACCATGGCCTGGGTTGGTAGATATTAGAAGAGTGTTTGTGTGCATTACATGCAAAATATAGCACACTCTTTGTCTCGAATGAGCTTTTCTTTCCATTGCATGCAGGGGGGCAATCGCACTGCGATGAAACGGCCCACCTGCTGTCCGAATTATTAGCGCTCATTGGTTAAGTTTCATACAAAGCCAACGAGAATCGTCCTGCAGTTTTTAATTTCTTAAATGCTGTTTTATGCTGGTATTATTAGTAAGCGTTTGAGATAGTATCAGCAGGTCTGGTGGCATTTTTGGGGGAATCGGTGGGGGTGAAGACGGAGGTGTGAGAATCAGGCCGTTGCATTCCTTTCGGTGGGTTAGTTAAGACCTGAGGTTCAAGTGTCCCGTTGCATCTGTCACCTACTCGACCGTGAGCTTGAGTCCCAAAAGCAGGCCATGCCGCACCACTTAACCTGAGTCCCTCCCCTTGGTGGAACATCTGGTCTGTCGCGGGTGACGGACGGGTGATGGAAATGTAGCACGTGGCTGCAAATGAAGGTATTTGACTGTGGAGCCGCATTTGTGATCTGCTGAAATGAGGACATTCCGAAAAGGGCCGCCTTGGGTGGCGTGGGGGGACTTCTTGCATAATAGACCTGTCCGTATTGTTATGGTCAGCTGGACATTTTGCCATTGAGATGTTATAAGATTCACATCCTCATTCTCCTGTTTCACAGCCTCTCTGCAATATCTTTGGTCACGCCAAGCATTCTCTGTAATTTATACTTTTTTAATGTGAAAGACCATCCTTGGTTCTGTGTCCAAAATTTTGATTTAAGGCTACTTGTATACTCTTAAGTGACTCTTATAATAGTAAAGCATCTTGTTTCTTTTGTTTTTATTTATCTTGTGGGGGAGTCATTTAACACATGGAAGGCCT
Organism: Mormyrops attenuatus; assembly: GCA_026777985.1. Lineage (NCBI taxonomy): Eukaryota > Metazoa > Chordata > Actinopteri > Osteoglossiformes > Mormyridae > Mormyrops > Mormyrops attenuatus. Next base: position 281,449 of record JAODKC010000032.1, read on the forward strand.
GCTGTCGGCAGCAGGCCGGCTAATGACTGGGGGCCCAGTCAGCACCAGCAGTAACAGGTGTGAGCACAATCTGATCACTCACTTGATTCTGCAGACTGACCCCCTCCCCACCCCCCAATCCCCGGACTGCAGCCCGCAGTGGCAGTCCGAGGTCCCCGCCAGACTGGCGGGACGATGAAAGCTCGAGTCGCCCCCCTGACCGGATTTGCGGGTCTCTTGCATTCACCTGCTGCTGGCTGCCTGATTTTATGCCGGGAGCTGGACCCTGGTGCCACATTGGTTAGATCCAAGACCGCGGCTCGCCATGGCTCTCGCCGTCGCCCATGTCCGGCCAGAAGAACTACCCATTGGGTATCCAGTTTAGGCAGACCCACCTATTCAAGGACTACCCTCTGTCTTTGCCTACCAGATTTATGGGTTGGGTAGGCAAACATGAGCCTTCTTGTTGGGGGTTCAAACTAAACCCTCCCCCCCCCCACAAAGATGTTCGGGTCAGGTGACCACATCAACCCATCCCCAGTACGCATTCGCACTGATGAGCTGGCATCCCATCCAGGGTCCATGAGCGCACAGATGGGTTTGTGCAGCCCTGGAGTTCCTGTCATCCTTTCCAGGGAAGTTGGCGTTTTGTTTTTATCGGTGGTAATATTTTAATGATTGTTTGAGGGTACAAAAATATATAAGCATGTGTTTCGGCATTGAGGATTCATCCTACACATCTGGAGGCTGATGTGTTCGCACCCCTGGACTGGGCCCCTCTTGCGGGTGTTGGGATGACCTCTGTGCCTCTGCGTCTCGTGTTCTGGGCCAGAAGCACAGAGCTCCTGGGGTCGAGTCTTTGAGCGCTGGCTGTTTTTACACCTCCTGGGGAGACGCTCTGCGCAGGACACACCCTGGCCCGTCGATTACGAGTGCGTCGACTCGTATTGGAGGGTTAAGGAGCCTTCTAGCACTCAGCTTTCTGCCTTTTATTATTCTGTTCTGTTATTCTGCTTCATTTCTTCTGTTTCCAAAACCCTGAGGATGAAATTCGAACTCATAATGTTGTGGTTGTATTTAAGTCTGAAATGTCTCTTTACCTTTGATGTAGTAAGCATATCGATGTAGTGAACATATTCTTGGTATGAGGCCGACACGTGATCGCCGCTTACATGACTCACGCCTCCGTGTTTGGGTCGCCGTGTATTTGGCGACGACGTGATATTCGAACTTGGATTTCTCACGCCGCAAGCTGCTAGCTCAGGGCATTATGTAACCCAGGAATGGTGGCTAATGCTATGCGGCTACTTAGTCGCGGGGCCCGGTGTGCGAGGGCCCGGTGTGCGAGGGCCCGGTGTGCGAGGGCCGGCTTGTTGTTGGCTGTAAACCCAGCGACGTGCCCAGTTGCTATGGAGCAGCAGGCTAGCTCCAGTCTGAGGCACTCCGTAACGATGTGGGATACATTGGTTCCCCAGGCGTGTTCTCGGGTTACTGGGTGCGGGAACGGCTCTGTGGGGTGGGCGGTAGGGGATTCTGATGCCCCCTGGTGGTGTTCAACAGCCTATGATGCCTCACTAAACAGCAAACATGGATGTATTTTCACAGTCTCATCACGCGTGTCGGCTTGAATGCTTTAAATTTCAAAGTTATGAAATTTCACCCCGTTCCTGGGCCTGAGCGCGATGCAGAAAATATGCCACATTATGAGCTGCTAATTGGATCCTTTTCATCTGGAAAGTTCTACATGGTTTACAGATTTACAATGATCATGGCTGGATATTGTACTGCAAATTCCATACTGATTTACTTTCCGTGCATATTGTTCATTCAGAGGGCTTCTCATATACACTGTGCGTATTTGTACGAGACGCCTCCATGCTGTGTGTGGGGGGGTGTGCAAGTTCTCCTGTGTCATGTGACTTTCCTCTGAGTTCTCCCATGGCCCCAAGACATACAGTAAGGATAACTGCTGTCTCTAAATTACCTAGTGTGTGTGTGTGTGTGTGTGTGTGTGTGTGTGTGTGTGTGTGTGTATCATGTTTATATTATATTGGGGGGAACAAATGTCCCCCACAGTTTATTAAAAACCTGTTATTTTGCCGCCGTGGGGACCATTTTTCAGGTCCCCACAAAGATCTGTGAATGCAGTCAAAAAAAAACAAAAAAAATGGCCTGTCTCTATTTTGTTTGTTTACTTATGGTTAAGGTTAGGGTTGAGTAGGGGTTAAGGTCGTCATGTTGGGATCAGAGTTTTCCCCATAGAAATGAATCCCCACAAAGATATAATTACAAAGTTGTGGGTGTGTACCGTGTGATGGACTGGTATCCCATCTAAGTTGCACCCCAGCCTTCCGCCCTCTGGCACAGGCTCCTGACCTTCTTGTGACCCTCACCAGTGGTTGGAAGATGGATGGATTTTTCACTGAAGCAGTTCTGGTTAAGTTCAGCTTCAGCTCCTGGAATTTCCTTGGTCATTGTGCTCCCCGTGACCTTCCCCAAGAGGAGGGGATCCGTATCTGTATATGTAGCTCTGGACTGATTTCTGAAAGCATCGCGGTTTCAAAATGTTGCCATTAGGGTTTCCGAGCCGGTTCACCAACGGGCTGCTGCTTTTTTTCCATTATAGTTGTTGGCTTGGGTTTGGTGTCTGCCTGGCTGGGAAAGCAGTAACTGTGTTTGGTCCCAAAAGACCAGCCTTCCTCAATGCTAGCAAGGGAGGAGGCGGAGCTTCTGCCACATAACACAAGGGAGGAGGCGGGGCTTCTGCCACATAACACAAGGGAGGAGGCGGGGCTTCTGCCACATAACACAAGGGAGGAGGCGGAGCTTCTGCCACATAACACAAGGGAGGAAGCGGAGCTTCTGCCACATAACACAAACAGCCTTCTTTCTCGGGGGAGGAAGGGGGGGTGCCGGGCCAGTCGGCCCAGCAGTCTAATTGGTGTTCCCCAAGGAAGCTCGTTTTGGCAGATTGATTGTGGCTGCTGGGGGGGGGGAAGGTGCAGGGCCTGGCGTAGTGGGGACACTCACCTACGGGGGTCTAGCATGGGGGGGGGGGTGAAAGGTTAAAGTTCAGTGCCAGGTAGAAAGGAATACTCTGTTAGCGGGCCAAGGGATGCAGTGAGGCGTGCGATTCTGCAGCTGTAATGGTGCTGCTGGCTTTCGAGAAATCTGATGGCTTGTTGGGAGGAATCGATGAATGCCCCCCCCTTGGATTCAGAGATGAAAGGAAGCCCTCAACTCAGGCTGGTCGGCCATGAAGCCTGTGATTTATTTGTGAGGATTGCAGGCCCCCCCCTCATTTCCCCTTTATTTCCAAAGCTTCCTGGAGCTTGCTTCTACAGTGCGGCCTTTCCGTGCAGCGCGGCCTGCCCCTACAGAGCGGTCTTTCCGTGCAGTGCGGCCTTTCCGTGCAGCGCGGCCTGCCCCTACAGCGCGGCCTGTCCCCACAGTGCGGCCTGCCCCTACAGAGCGGCCTGTCCCTACAGCGCAGTCAGTCCCCACAGTGCGGCCTGCCCCTATTGCGCAGCCAGCCCCCACAGAGCGGCCTGCCTATCGACTTACTGCTGTCCGCGATGCCTGTGAGGGGAAGAGAATGGGAGTGAATCGTCATGCTGAGAATCTCCATCACTCCTGTCCTCAAGCTCAGGTGAAATGGAGGGAAAACTCTGAAATGGGCCATTTTCATTCACTTTCTATTGAGTTTTTACCCCTTGGGCTTTTTGTGTGTGGGGGGGAGGTTATCACCTTCAATCTGAAGAAATACAGGATGCCACCCCCCCGGTTTCCCACAATACACTTTTCCCAGCTGGGGTGGGGGGGCATTCGTTCAGAAAGGGACAAGGCATTTTATTTTTTCATACGGGATGATCCCATAAAATAGCAGACCGATTGCAGCTCTAAGGAACTGTGACAGATATTTGTTTCCTGGTCGCTACAGGGACGCGAACCCCCACTCACCATAACCCACCCTAGTGCGTTGTGTACAAGCCGCTCGTCAGTCGTCATGTCCAGGCGTCTCTGGACTCCTCTGTGTGCTGAGTAGGTGCAGGTCGCACGGTAACCACTTGTCTCACTACTGCAGACCCGCACGGAAAGTCATGCTCAGCACTGCTGGCATTGGCGCCTTCTGGAATATTCTAAACCGGTCTGTCCACAGTTGTGTGATCTAGAGCCAGAGATGAGGATCAGAATGCCCAGTTGAGCATGGGTTATGTTCAGAGACACTCACACACACACACACACACACACACACACACACACACACACAAACTACCATATACCTGAGATCAATCCTGGATTATCATGACTCTGAAAATGGATTAACTGTCCTAATAACTGAGGGCGTGTGTTTGGTTCTCTGGGTCAGGGCACTGTTCCTGTGATCAGAAGGTTGCTGGTTCAAATCCCATGGTCAATAGACTGATGTCACCATTGGGCCCTTGAGCAAGGCCCTTAACCCCACTTGCTCCAGGGACTGGCTGATCCCGTTTTCTCAAAAAAAATTGTCCATCACATAAAAGCATCTGTAAATATAATAATCGTAGTGGTTTCGGTTTGCAGTATACAGAAGCCCGTCTTTGACACCATTAAACCCAAGGAAGCCTGAATACACACCTTCTCAAACCACACTCTCCTCACTGTTACCCCAGGCCCTTCCACGCCCTTGACATTGTTGATCTGTGTATAAAAATAATCTTCTTTTTTTTGGAAAGACGAGTCAGGCACATGGGGTTGGCCTCGAGGCAGTCCTTACTAGAGGCAGAAGTTTTGCTCGTCTCTTAGTCATCCTCTGAGGACCGCGTCTCGAAGGATGCCGACAGATCCGGGAAAACGGATGCCTTGTGAGTGAGTCAAGATGTCACGTCTCAGCCCATTACCTAAAAGCTTGCGTAAAAAATGTTGCATCGTCCTTTATCAGAGACTCCAGATTAGGTTCCCCACCTGCCATTCTGGCTACCAATCCATACAGATGCGATGACCGAAATAAATAATAATGTATAACACAGATAGTAGTTTGAAACCTTGCACTTTTGGTGCCATGTTTTTAACTGTTGCTGTTACCATACAGTTGAATTTGGATTCGGGTCGTTTAGCTGTTTGTGTGTTCGTGGCCTCTGGAGTTTTTAAAACACGATCAACCACAGTGTTTCTCTGGATTTGAACTTGTGACCCATGCCAGTCTTTCAGAGTAATATAGGAAACATACTTTTAAATTTGACATGCTGTCTAAAGATCCCGGGTAGTTTTAGGTTCTCGTTCCCATATTTTCCCTCCAAATTTTGAAGCTGCTTCACCGTAAGGCAGAAACCAGCAAGATGGGGGGGGGGGATCTAGAGGCGATACTGATCGCGGGGCCGGGAGGCATAATTCTCCAGCTCCGCTTTGGACCGGGCCCAGGTACCCTCCCCCAGCGGAACGGGCCAGAATCCAAGGCCTCACCCTCTTCCCATCTGCCCCGGCACGTGTCCCGTTAACCATTCGAGTGGCGCGAGTCTCGAGGTCATCATTTCCATATTAATTCTGCTTAATCAGTTTGGCTAATGTGAACCGAGTACATTGTTCTACATTTTTATGAGCCTGAAATGGGGTATTGTTCATTTCCGTTTAGTGGCTTGATGATCTAACTCACATTTGCTGTATAGTTGTAGGCAGAGTGTAGTCCAAAGAAAGTTTTTTTAGGTCGATTATCCTGTAACATCAGGAGTTGACTGTGGTTATGGCTGAATAGCGCTGTGTTTAAGCAGGCAGCATCGCTCGTTGAGACCACATGACTTGCTCCGGGGGGGGGGTTGAACCGCGATATGGCGATGTGTGGAGGGTAAACACGGCCTGTATTGTCTCACTTTTCTTGTGAGGAATATTGAGGGTGGAACAAACATTTGCTCCTATTGGCTGCCGACGCCAGATCCTCCCGGTTCCCGCTTTATTTTTTTGCTGTTCCCCAGTAGAGATGGAGACGCTGTTGACGCCCCCCAGAGCCAGTACATGGCCCAAATGAAGCGATGACCCACCCCTGAGAGAGAGTTTTGCTTTTTTTTTTAAAAACTGAGCTGCATACTGTTTAGAAAGCGTTTCGCACGTTTAACATTTTCATAACATCAGCTGGAGCTGTTGGGCTTTTTCGGTTGTAGCTTGAGATGAGAGAACATTCCAAGTCATGAAGGTGTGTGAGAATTCCTTCCTGAGTGTGGTATTTGTTTAAAGCAATGCTACCCACCCTGCTCCTCTGGGATCCCCAAATGGTCCACATTTTTGCTCCCTCCCAGCTCCCAGCAAAAATGTGGACTGTCTGTGGTTCCTCAAGGAACAGAGTAGGAAGCACCGGTTTTAAGCGAAGGGCGGTTCTGAGGGGAGGGGGTCAGGCAAGGCACTCAGGGAAACGAATTGTTTCGAGCTGAACGCCCCGGTCAGAATTTATTCCAGTGGGTTCTGCGTAAACCATGATCGGTATGCGGGGCCGTTGCCCACGGCTTTGATGAAGTGCCTTGTCGACTCACATTTCTCATTTTACGAGCCATTTCCTTCAAACCTTTGGCCCAGATCCGAGCAGCAGTCCACAGTGAGGATCACTGGCTGCTCGCATTTTTAAATGTGCATCCGTGTTCTAGAGACCGACGAGGGAAATGTCTAAGAGAAGTCAGGACTGTAATTCTGGCTTTGCATGTAGAAATTTTATGAACCTGGTATGATTTGGCCACTCAGAACTGCATAAACAGAGGCTCTGTCTGTCTTCCTGTCTCTGCCTGCCTATCTCTCTGCCTGCCTGCCTGTCTCTGCTTGTCTCCCTGCCTGTCTACCTGCCTTCCTGTGCTTATCTGTTCGTCTGATCCTCCAGCCTTTTTTCCCATCCCACCCAGTGCTGTTTGCACAGGTGTGTTGACATACTTTCTCTGTGGGCTGGACCTGCTGTCTCTATTCCCCTCTTGTACTCCATATGTGTGATTAGTGACCTTCTCACAGGTAATGGGATGAAAGGGCACCACTGCTCCCATCCACACCCGTCACCCTCACTGGCGCCCTGACCTTCCTTTTCTTGGTCTGTTCCCTTGTACCTGTTGTTTTTTCTAGGTATGATGTCACCATGTTTGTCATGGTCTTCCCACAAGTGGTGAAACAGCTTAGAAGGATCTGGATTCTTTTTGAAGAATTAAGCTCCAAATTGTTACTATATTTTTGAACTTCAGCTTTCAGTTTTTGCATTAACCATTTCATTCAGGTATGAAACACCAGGGCTTCTCCTTTTCATCATTATATTTCTACTTGTAGTCCTTAACCGCTGCGCCACCTGCTGCTTCATTCTTGTTATCGTTCTAAACTAGTGGCCAACAAGGATATTGTAGCTTCATCGTGAGCAAATCTAACACCTGAATTCCCCAGCTCCCTGTCCAGGGGGCGCAGTCTGCAGTTTTCAGATTTCCCTGCTCAAACACACCTTATTCAGCTCACCAGCTAATTGCCAGGTTTAGTAGTTGTGTTGCAGACTGGCCCTCCAAAACTGGAACTGGGGAAACCTGCCTGACGTTGATTAACCTAGAATAATAAAAAATTCTGTCCGTAGGTGGTGGGCTAAAATGTTACGGGAGCGTTTGGGGAACCCTGAAATAATGCATTGGGTCTGGTGTCTAGTGAGGAAGGAGGTGAGGGGTTTTCTGGGAAGATTCCAGTGTGTGGTGTGCTGCGATGCACATGCAGGTTCTGGAGGGAAAGTGGGGAACAGGTCGGACAAGTTGGAGAGCCCGTGGGCCTGCGGGGACAGCGGCTCAGCATGAGATCATGCGAACTGCTCCAGCATGCTTAGAACGTTGCTCGAAGCGGCACCGTCTGCCTCTCCCCAGCCTCTGCCTTCCCAGCATCCCTCCTCGCGTCACAGAGGATCTCCATGGCGAAGACGGTGGAGCATGTGCAGCCCGGGTTCCTTGGTTTTGTTGTCGAGGCAGTAGTTTAGGGGCCAGGGGCTCGGACTTGCTTTAGACTGGTGTGAGTGATCAGAACGGTTCTTTTATGCTTTCTGTAACCTTCCACATTGGACTTCCTGAGGTACAATTTTTAAAGTATAAATATCAGAGTAGATGTCTTTTCTGGTTGATCTGATTCGTGCATCGTCTTTCTAAACTGAGGTTAAGAGGACCGAACTGTTTTTTGTTTTGATTTATTGGGCCGTCTCAAATATCCTGAGAATTTTTTTTTTTATTTCAGATGCTTCCGGCATCTGGGCCAGAAGTCGAGCCATATCTCGTTGTTGTGAATCCTTGTTCTTTTCCCTGCCAAGCTCAGGTCTAAAATGTACCAGACTCTTCTGGCACCTGCAGAGCCATGCAAAGACATGGGGGGGGCTCTGAAAAATTCTTGGGGGCCGGTCCAACCTTTTGCCGAGCTGTGGGGGGTGCTGACGATAAAATCTGGAAAGCCGGCCCCCTTCAGTGCCTCGGTCACTGAAGGTCCTTCCCATTCTTTCTTGTTATTGGACTTAAAGGTGTTTGCAGTTCATTTCTGTGGGGAAAACAGCACCCACTTTAACAGAACATGAATTGTAGTTCTGCTGTCTGCTGCTCTGGGGCCCCTGGTGGCCCCAGAAAGCTGTGTGGCCTTGGCCCCTGTCCGCCGTGTCATCACTTCCTGCCTGGCTTCACCTTCCCAGCATCCTTCTCCGACCAGGCAACCACGTACGCTTCCTGTGGCTCCTGCCGGTTGCCACGGCAACTTACCTACTCCTGCATGCTTTGTGTCCACCCCCCCCCCCCACGAATCCGAGCAGGAGAGTGTCATCTGGCCGCTCATTGTGCTCTGAATCTGTCTCGCTTGTCACCTGTCGGCGTCACACTCCCCACTCTGCCAGCTCCATTCGCTTTGGTTAAGCGTGTTAGGGTTGCCCCAGGGGAGGGGGGCAGAGGGTGGGGCGGTGATTAGGCCTGTGGTGAATGGATGTGGGGGTGGAGGCTTAATGTAGGGATGGGAGGAGAAATGGGAATGAGGAACATTAAAAGTCTATTATTATTATTGTTGTTGTTTTGTTATTATTATTATTATTATTATTATTACATATCTATCCATCCATCCATCCATCCTTTTTCCTTAAAATTCTGCTTTTAGAATATTGAGCTTGTACATATCCGGAAGTACTGCATGCTTTTTCATCTGTTTGCACTACGTTTACGTGCCTGCACTATGTGTGTCTTTGTCATGTTGTCTGTTTCACACTATATGTTTGTTTGTGTGCCTCGCTGTTTATGCACACAAATTTCCCCCTGGGATCATTAAAGTTTATCCTATCTGATCTGTATAACAAGTGGAAAAATGGAAGTGGATGAGGAACGGATGAGGTGTCGCCGGCCACGCACCGTTGGCGATGCATTTTGAGGAAACTGGCCCTTTGATTGGCCGCGGGCAGCCGTCACTGTCAGGGCTGGCACCAGTGCATCACTGCTTATTACAGTTATGAGGATGCATTTGCTTGGAGGAGCTGAGCTCCGTTTTGGCCCTGGGAGGCCAGTCTCCCGCATGTGACAGCTGTTAGGAGCTTCTGTTGTCCCCTGTAACTGGGAGGATGTCGTGCTGGGGGGTTGGAGCCACGTTATCGGAAGCAACGTACATTTTTGCGAAAGCAGGCTCAGCTGATCCCTGCTGCACCGGTGGGTTACAGGCCTTGTTCAGGGGCCCGATGGTAAAAGCAGTCTGCTTCTGGGATTCAAACCAACAACCATCTGATCATAGGCACAGTGTCCTGGTCTACTGAGCCAGACAAAACCCCACTGCACCCACCACCTTGCTGTGTGAATACAGTGGTCCTGGGTGGGGACTTTACGGTGGGAGGAGCCACCGGGGACAGTGGCCCGTGTGACTATTATCCCGACATGGGCCGACACCCTCTAAGCACTCAGGTCCATTTTGCCATTGCACTCATTAAAAATACATTTAGCAAATGTCAGGACGTACTTCGCACCCATTCATAATAAATACGCATTTCCATTATTGGGATGCATAATTCATTTGCCTCATTCGGAAGATCTGAACGTTTAGGTTTGATATATTACGCATGTCGCTGGGGCTAACTGCATTAGCCTGCTAGCTGGTCTGTCCCTGTCACTCTGAACCGTCTGTATCATGTGGGTGTATATTGCTTATGATTTTTTACGAGCTTGTTCCTGCTAGCTGGTTCGAGTGGGGGGTGGGAGGGAGGGCACTGGTCTAACTGGTTCGCAGTGGCCGGGGGGGGTGCCCTCAGGGAGGAAGGTATTGTCCCTCAGACCCGTCAGGTAGCTGCAAACAGGTTCGTGAGCGGGAGACTCTGGATGTGAGCAAATGCCCTGCAGACAGGACGGCCTACAGGAAGGAATGTAAAGGGCGCCGACCCGCCGGGCCGGAGCTGCTCAGCCTGGGGCGAAGGCTCGGCATCCCTTATCTCGCCTGGGTTTCGCAAACAGGTTCGCTCGTTCCGTGAGATAGGTCACTCCCGAATCAGTAATGGCCGCGGGGTGGTATGCAAAGCATCCTCTGAACCCCTTATCCATCTCGGCGCTGGTCCAAGCCCGCCCGGACCTCTTTCTTGAAGTCCTGAAGCCGTCTAACTGCGTCCTGGCTCAGTTTTCCTAGCGGAGCATTGGCCGCTAACATTAGCTTACGCAGCCACTCCTTGGTTAGGGGCTTCAGTATAAGCATAGGCAGTTCTAGACCCTCTTTACTTCTAGGCGGGTCTGGACCCTATTTCTAAAACCATTTATCGATTTGTCCCATACTTTGTATTTTTTTGTCTTCCCTGCTCAGCAAATGTTATCATAGGTGACCTGGCGGTGTTGTCCCAAATTAGCATAAAGGGTTGAGGCCCCTCTAAGTCTGAAATCCTAGAATCACCCCTGAGTGTAAGATTGAGGATAATGAGTAACCCCATGTTTTTGGGGGCCGGGCCCCTGAGAAGCTTCTCCATTCTCTGAGGGGAATAATGATCCTGGACATACCAACACTCTCCTATGCTGCGTGAGGCTGGCGAATTAGCATTGCATTCACAGATTTTTATACAATTGGATTACCCCTCATGAGGACCAGAAAAAAGGGTCCCCACAAGGTCAAAATAACAGATTGGTTTCAAATTGTAGGGACATTTGGTCGCCACATTGTAATATATACCTGACCTACACACACACACACACACACACACAAAACAGACAGCGATCCTTCTCAACCACATGCAGGATGGAATCGAAGCACAAGGAAGAGACAGAAACGGACATTTGAGGAACATACTACACACACACACCGAGCCTACGGCAATAAATCAAACTCGGAGCCTCTGGCCAGCCCATCTGTGATAAATATGTAGTAACGCAAAGGCTGCTCTGTACTCCCTCTCCTAGCCGTTTTCTCACTTCCTTTTCTCCACTCTGCTGTTGCTATGATTAAATGTTCCCAACCTTGACTTAATTAAATTAGCCTAAAGCATGATGATCACAAATATTTAATATCCAGGGTGATCGTATTCTACAAGACTTCTTTTGTCCTTGGTATTATGAATGTGTTTTTTAAATCCTACATTTGGGGACAGTGTTATTTTACTGGGAACGCAAATTTGAGTCTTGCAGGCCTTGAAGGCTTTTCAGCGAATAATTGACAATATAAATTTACCCTTAAAAGCTCTTTAAGGCAGAAATGACGGCTGAAGATTTTTAAATGAAGGCTCGTTTTGGATGAGGCTGTGCGTCTGTTTGTTTGGGTGCCTGATGGTGGGTCGTTTGTGAGTCATTTGTCATGCCTGCAGTTTGAGGGTGGGGATTGTCTATCTATAGCACAACTGCTTTGGAGTTGGGGGGG
>JAODKC010000032.1:293304-306302 GCA_026777985.1 Mormyrops attenuatus
CCCCCCCCCCCCCCCCCCCCCCCCCCCCCCCCCCCCCCCCCCCCCCCCCCCCCCCCCCCCCCGCCCCGGCCCCCCCGCCGCCGGGGTTAAGGGGGCTAAATATGTAGCCACCCCCCACAGAGGTGTTGGATTAGGCTCAGATCCCTGTTTTATTTCTCTGAGTGCATGCCAGTAGACAAATACAGTTGGACCGGTTCTGGTGTAGCGCCAGTTTAGGGGATTGTGGCAAGCGGGCGGGCCACCCCTCTCCATGTAACGCAGGTGCCCGTGGGTCTGTGGGGACACCCCTCCCCCCCAAACCTGGGGCGGGTGCCGCACGCCTTAGCCATACCTGCTAACGATCGTAACCCCTTCGTTAAACATTCGTACTCTGCTGTAATTAGTGCCAGCGGGATGCTTCGTTTGGCAGTTAACTGCCAGCTAGATTAGGACGCGGGGCTTGACGTCTGCCCTCCCCACCGCTTTCGAGTGAGGATAAATGTGCTGTGGCGTGAGCCAGCGGTGGCACACAGATGGCTAAAGGGCTTTGTCATATGACACGGCTCTGTATGATCTGAGGGCCCAGGCCACAGTGGCCACTCACTCAGGTGACGACGTTCTCTAATTTACTGTTTTTGGTGGATGTACAGAAACCTGGGTTGGTCGATTTGGGGCATCTTGGGGGGGGGGGGGGGGACACTGTCGTCACCTGCCCCTTGGCTGTCACCCTCGAGTCTGGCCCGCTGGGTTCCTGTTCTGCCATGTGGAGGCCTCACATGACTTTGAGATCATGGAGACCCGGTAGCTCACAGGCTGCCGGTGCAGTACTGATGTCTGGCTTGAATTTGGCAGCTGTTATCAGTTCCATCAGTTTCTCCTGACCCCTCCTCCAGCAAACGGCGCAGTCTGAAAGCTGCCCTGCCTTTCTGCTCCCTTGTTCCTGTGTACTTTTTGTCCAGCTTTATTACCAGGGTGAGACGATCGATAAAACACAACTGTGAACTGAAAGCTCTGGTTTCTTGGGTCAGACAATGCCCCCCCTCCCATCTTCCAAGTTGAATGTGATTCCCCCCCCCCATCACAAACAAGAGGCTCCTTTGTTGTTCAGCTATCATGAATGTGGGGATCAGCTATGGCTGGCATGCAGATGCTGTTACCCTTGCAGGACCTGTGGTGGGGGCACTGTGCTGGAGGTTATCCAAAGTCTTTACATCCTACTGGGGTCCCTCTCACCAGATTCTGTCTGGGAAGACCCTTCCCTGCCATGGTTCTATCTTGGTTCCATCCTGCCTGATTCCATTTTGCCAGGCTCTGTCCTGGAAACAGTCTATCTTGGCTCCTTGGTTCTTTGTTCATATCTTGGTTCCTGACTCCATACCTCCAGGTTCCATTCCACCAAGTTCTGTCCTGCCATGGTTGTATGTTGGCTCCTTCCTACTGGATTCCATCCTGCCCAGGTTCTTTACTTCCTGATACTGTCCCACTAGGTTCCGTCCCACCACATTTTGTCCCGCCAGGTTCCGTCCCACTAGGTTCTGTGCGTGCCAGATTGTGTCCCACCAGTTCCTTCTCATCAGGTTCCTTCTTGCTATGTTCTTTTCTGCCAACTTCTGTCCTGCCAAGTTCCGTCCCACCAGGGTTTGTCCTGCCAGATTCTGTCCTGCCAGGTGCCATCCTGCCATGCACTGCATCGGTCTGCCACACTCTGGGTGAGGAAGTGGACTGTTGTATGTGAAGCACCGCACTTCCCTCGTTCGTCCTAAACTAGAATGGGAACGGCTGGCTTTCTGCTAGGGGATAACCATGGTTCAGTTTTTCTAACACCGGTACCTTGCAGAGATCCTTTGTTTCCTTGATCAGATTTGGGTGATTTCTAAAAATTGTTTGTGAATTAATTGTTTGTGGAAAGCCCCAAAAGTCTGTGGTTAATTATGCATGTCTGGCTACTGTCAATGTCAGACTCCCCCTGGCGCTAAGGTACCATGCCCCTGTCAGTGATGTATGACCAGAGGTGTTTGCTATGCAGTCTGGACCCTGAGCATTCCTACCCAGAATTAGTTGACATTAACTCACAGCAACTGGAGAGCGATGGGCCCTCATGTCAGAATGAGTCAGGGTCCCTTTGTTTCCTTCAGGGGTCCTGCATTTTCGCCTGCGTGTTCGATCCAAGGCGCGTGAATTGAAGGCCCGGTTTTCAGCAGTCTGGGAATCGTGCTTGCAGGCTGAGAAAGCCACACCCAGGGACTGTGATGACTTGGCCTCCTTGGAATTTTGTTTTTTTCTCGACCTAAACTCTGATTACAGGTTGGTTTTGGTGCGATGTGCAGCGGCTTTCCTTTACGGCGTGCTTGTAATCCGACAATTAGCTTGTCCGGCACAGTTAAGCCACCGCCCTCTGTTGTAACTCCGCATTTCATTGCAGTCACGTGTCCTCTTATCATCTGTCTGTGTTGCAACCCTCTGCGTGTTTGTTGTGAGTCTCTATCTGGCCCAGGCGGCCACACTGGCAGACGTAGAAGGTAAACAGAGATGGTGAAACCCTGAATTGTCCTCTCTCTCTCTCTCTCTCTCTCTCTCACTCTCACTCACGCACGCACGCACGCACACATGCACACACACTTCCCTCCCTATCATCTTGTGACCATGCCATCCCTTACATGGGGTGGAAGTGCTGCTGTGAGCCTGCAAGCATGAATCTCAGCGAGAACAAACAAAGAGAATGATTGTTTGATCGGCTCCCAAGTTTGGTGACTCACATCAGGGAACAACAATGAAGAAGCGCGGCTGCTGCAGGGGAAAATGGGAAGGCTCTTTGCAAATCCTGATTGGTTGCTGAGAGTTAGTACTTAGGTCACTTGAGTAGCTTTCAATGAATTTAGAGCCCCTTGTACTGGGACCTGTGACAACCGGGTCCCCAAATTCATGCCATAACCATCCCCTGTGTCTGTGCTTCCTCTCAGGTGAACTTCGTGGTGTGCCAGCTGTTCGCCCTCCTCATGGCCTTTTGGTTCCGGCTCTATCTGCATCCCAGCAAGACCAGCACCTTCGTCCGGCACATGGTGGCCACGTTGCTGGGCCTGTACCTGGCTGTGTTCTGCTTCGGGTGGTAAGCATCTCCATTGCCTTGGTCATCGCGCTCCACGCACTTCAGGGGAAATGGTCCTTGGCCATTTTGCTGGATGTTTGTGACGGTCCCAGATCTTAATGTCTATAACCAACTCAAGATTCTTGATGTTGGAGCCTCAACACCCCCTGCCCCACTGACCCATTCCTGCCCAACACCACAAGTTCCCCAGCCCATCTCGTACCCACTCCTCTACCTGTCATTGACATATCTAACAGGCATTACCGCTTTTGCCAATTTACGTTTTCGCACCAGTCAGTCTGAAAATATGCACTAGGTTTTGTGTAGAAACTGAACTGAATCAGTGTTTGATATCTCAAATATAACTGAGTCTTCGGTCTCAGTAATGGATACCATTTAATATGCCAAATGAATCGATAAATGTCGTTTGGGCCCCGCCTGCCCGCTGGAGCCTTCAATCGACAAGTCTTTGCGGTAATGGGACGGGGCGTGATAACAGGTTTGCCATTTGTCGTGCCCTACAAGGTTGTAGGTATAAACTTTTGTTGTTCTTCACTTTCTCTTAGAAAGGCGTCTGTGTTTGTCTCGGGCTACAGCGTCGTTTGAACACTGTGTCGTTAGCAGGCCCCATGGAAATTTGAGCGGACCAGCTGCTGGCATGCGACGGTGGCGGACTATTGCGCAATGACAGCTTGCGTGTGGCACTCCTGTTACTGCTATTCAAGCTTCTGCGCCGATTCACTGACCCCCCCCCCCCACTCCTTGATTGAACAAGCCTCCAACGTAACCTAACCCTAACTCTACAGTTTTTTTTCCCCAGCACCGCCGATAACAATGACTGCGACCAGGTGCTTAAGCAGCATGAACGGCACCCTGGATGACGTGATCATCCTGAGAAAGGCTGTGGGCCATGACAGATTCCTTATGGGAGTATGAGCTTCAATAATCTGCTATCTTTGGCTCAAGTGAATGCCCATACCAATGAGTTGCACTCTACATCTTCTATGGCTTTGTCGTTTCTTGGTGTATCAGGATTGGGAGGCAGGCCTCCTGTCTTTGGTTCTCTTCTGCAACTTTGACTGTAGGTGGATGTTTCTAGCTTTAACACTCATGGGATGACTCCTCATAGATGTGATCCATGTTCTCGTACATGTTCCAGGTGATCTTTGGAATTTTGGTTAGTTTTCAGTACCCAGGACATAGCCGAGTACCCTCTGTTGAACCTTCTTTGACGGCGCAGCCCTCAAGTTTTCTTTCAGAATTTCTGGCCATCTGTCACTTAGTCTTTTGTTTTGTGGTCAACAGTTTGCCTGAATCCCATTTACATTTCGATTCACTTAGCAGATGCCTTTGTCCAAAGCTGTGTACAGATGAGGGTCAGCCTGCATCCCTGGAGTAATTGTGGTTATTGGCTTTGCTGAAGGACCCAGCAAGTTGGCTGACTAGCTTTTTAGAGAGAGAGAACCTTGCATGACTCTTCACTTACCCAAGAGTTACATGTGAAGTGTCCAGCATGGATTGAGAATATTCAAAACAGAGCCATGAAATGCAGGCTCCCTTGTTAGCTTTGGCAACCGAAGAAGAGGGGCGGCTTGTCCCCATATCCTCTACCATCCACCCTTGGCTCTCAGACCACCACATGTCTTCTCCTATCTCTGACTGCTGATGGTATCATTGGATATTGCCTGGGAATGCCGCTGTGGCGTGACACTGCAGGGATGCTCTCATCCTTTTCTGGATTGTCATCAAGAGGACATCGCTGCGGACATGTAGACTCATCGGGGTCATCAGTTCTTTGTTAGGAAGAAGCGTGGCACTGATAGAGAAATGTTCTGGAAGGCAGGTGCCCACATTGGCTTTTAGAGTAAACAAAACTTCAGTCTGTATAGGGCGCTGAATCCTCATGATTTTCCATCAGGGCCTGCAGCAGTAGTGTGTTGAAGGAGTCCTGACCCAAGCTAAACTAGATCAGAATCGGCGATGGGGATCCCTGGCATGCAGACAATTGTTATAGGTGCTCACCCTTTATTCTCCTTAGGCTGATTAACGCCTTCAGACTAGTGTAGGGAATGATGGCAAACAGGTTTGGACAGCCCTTGCTGGGGGGGGGAGGGGTCCTCCACTCTCTCGTTTTTTCACCTTGGAATGTTCAGATTCCTCAGAAGATCAGGGTGTTCTTGCCGATAGGGGCCGTTATCGATTATCCTCCAACAAGCCTCCTGTAAAATCACCCTTGAACTGGACCAGGGGCAAGCTCTCAAAGTGTATATTTGCTAGAAATGGCTATTATAGATACAAACAAGCCATTGTTTATATATTCTTAGGCTCCTCCGGGTTATTTTCGGCCATTTAATATGGGAATCCAGTCCAAAGTAATTATTCATCAACCTAGCAATATGCAGAAACTCTTCAGTTTTGTACTTTTTCTTCTGCATATTTTTTTTTGGTTATTTATAGTTGTGATGCAGACATCTGGTGCCTGTTGTTGCTTTTAGTCATTAATGATGATATTAATCTAGATGTAGCGGCTGACTATATACGCTCAGATTGAAGTTTCAGCTGGTGCTGAAATGCATTGTGGGCCTGATTTCTCTCCGCCTCTCTCGCCCGTTGCAGGTATTCTTTGCACTTCCTCATCCAGAGTGGCCTCACCTACAGCATCATGCTCTTCGCTGGAGCTGAGCACATGCACAAGTAAGTACCCCCCCCCCATCACACAGCCCCCTCCATTTTAATTTCTGTCTATTTTATCATCTATGGCAAGAGTAGTCAGTAGATGGCGGAATCGGTCATCCTAACATATTGTGTCTCAGTCCAGATGCGAACCATCATTTACTGGGGGAGTACTCCCGGGGCCTGTATCATGAAACAAGATTTGTTGGTTAGCAAGATAAACTCGGTCTTAAGGTAGTCTGGGCTAAATGTAAGCCAATGAAGATTAAGTGCATTTAAACTGGGGTACCCTAAATTTACCTAGCCAACAAATCTACTTTTGTGATACCCTACCCCAGGTCTATGGTGTCACAGTTGGGCTTGGGATATGTCGACGCAATTGAGAACCCAAACGTTCTACACATTGTGGAACATTTGTTTTTTTTTTTTTTTTGGCAAATCTTCTCCTCTGGCTAATTTGGGGAAGTCGAGGTGTGTGGCTTTGTGGCGACACAGAGCCCCCGCCCTGCTGTGCTGGCTGAGCTGCAGTGGATCATTCGCCTTGGGTGTTTATCAGCAGGATCCAATGCTGCCCCCCCCCCCTCTCCTGGGGATGACCCCAGGACCAAAACACTGGATGAAGGCAAACTGTAAACTACAAACAGTGGTACTATAGTGGTACTACAGTGGTACTATTGGCAAGCTTTCCCAGCTGATGGACAACATTTATAAAAATATATGCCACCACAATGCTGTACATTGTAAGAAGTTATGAAAGATGGATGTATGCATGTCTGTTACTGATTAAGATGTGCCAATTTGCGGCTAGGTAATTACTTCATTTAAATGTCTGTTGTTAATTCTGGGCGCTTGTTTGGTAGTTTTTTGCCCAGATTTTGTTGTATAGCTTCCTGATGTTACGCGGGATCGATATGGCTGTCTGTCCTCAGGGAAGACTCATTTTTAAAGCCCTGTTGGAACCTGGTGCTCTCATCAATGTAGGCATTATACAGCAACTCTGGAAACACCTCACAAGAGTTCACTGTGTTACCGGGGAAACGGGAAACGGGAAGTGTGTCTGTCACAGGCTGAATTGGTCAGAATTTTGAGCATTCCTAAGCATTGGTCTCTGAGCGGTATCTGTCCTGAGGATGAGTCGAGGGTAGTCCAGTCTGCCCCAGGGTTTACCGGAGGCTCGTGTCAGGGCTGTTAATGAAGCTAGGTGTTCAGAAAAGCTGTGAATCACCACGTGTGGGCTCACTTCTGCTGGATATAGTAAGA
This sequence comes from Mormyrops attenuatus, assembly GCA_026777985.1. Lineage (NCBI taxonomy): Eukaryota > Metazoa > Chordata > Actinopteri > Osteoglossiformes > Mormyridae > Mormyrops > Mormyrops attenuatus. The sequence continues at coordinate 300,302 of JAODKC010000032.1, forward strand.
GAGTAGAAAGAGGTGCTATTGTGGTTGAAGGTACACAGAGTGGCATTGTACCTTTAAGCATGAGCTAAAAAGCTCATAAGAGTGTATGCGTGATATATTGTATAAAATCGGTACTGTATATTATATATACATATATGTCAAAAGTTTGGACACACCTGCTTCTAATGCATTTCTCTCTTTCAGCTGTTATTCATTTTATAGTAAAAGGCCTTGAGGCAAAGTATTACATATCAAATACTGCAATGAACAAGAATGTTCAACGTCTCCGAATTTTCACAAATTTTAGACTCTTCAAAACAGCCCCCTTCACTTTGATGGCAGCTTTGTAGACTCTTGGCCTTCATTCAACCAGCTTCCAGATGTAGCCACCTGGAATGCTTCTCCAGCAGTCCAGAAGGAGCTTCCACAAGTTCTGGGCACAAGTTGGCAGGTCATCTGTCGCAGCACTCCATCTCTCTGCTTGTTCACAAGATAATACTTACTACATAACCTGAAAAATGAATGATTTTCCAATCTGTATGCGCCCTGCTACACTGTAAAAATGAGGAATAGTTCAAGGTGTTGACTTGGCCTCCAAATTCCCCAGATAGAAATCTGATCAGGCATCAGTGGGATGTGCTGGACAAATATGTCCAATCCATGGAGGCCCAATCTCGCAACTTAGAGGAATTAAAGTATCTGCTGCTGACATCTCGGTGCCAGATACCACAGGACACCCTCAGAGGTCTTGTGGAGTTCATGCCTCGATGGGTCAGAGTGTTTACGCAGCATGGCGGGGACCTACACAATATTAGGCAGGTGGTTTTAATGTTTTGCCTTTTCGGTGTGTGTTTATATATATATATCTATTTATATATATTGTGTTTATTATTCATTTCCAAAATTTTAAAAACAGAACAGAACACGCCAGTTAACGATAAAATATATCAATTCTGAACAAGCCCTGTTTGGGGGTTTTTTTGTAAGTCTTGGGTATGTAGGTGAGGGAAGCTCAACAGAGTGTCGGACAGTGTGTTGCTCTGGCGTGCAAATTGCAGGTGGCGCAGCGCGCAAACAGTCCCGCTTCTGTTCGGCCCGCGATCCTCGAGACTAGTGTCTGAGGCTGCCGAAAGAGAAAGAAAGAAAGAGAGAAAGAAAGAAAGAAAATCATTTATACAATGAGTGCTTGAGGGCAGGTTGTGACAGGAAGAGACCGGATAGGGTGTGGCAAGAAGGGGTGGGGCAGGTTGTGACGGGGCAGGTTGTGGCAGGAAGAGATGGGGCAGGTTGTGACGGGGCAGGTTGTGGCAGGAAGAGACGGGGCAGGGTGTGAGATTAATAGGCCGTGTATGACAAGCATGCATGAGTTTATTTTGGCAGAGATGTTCAGAGGGACACAGGTGGCATGAAGACATTTATGTTGGAAACTAAGATAAGATATTGAAAGACGATACACACAGAGAGGCTTCCCTGTAGTAGCTACAGCCGCTTGTTTGCGGGGTTAAGGGGGATGGGGGGGCTGTTGTGGCTGTCAGCCAACAGGCCCACCTCTCCTCCCTGCCCCCTTGCCAAAACCATTTAACGGTGGGTTCTGGACAGCACTAAAATGAGCTAGATGGACGTTCTCCACAGGCCGTCGTGAAGTGGATATGTAGGGGGCCAGACAAATAAATCTCCACAGTAATGAAATGGAGAAAAGCGCATACGTGGATCCCTTCCCAGAGGGCCGTGCTGGCCCCATGCCGCAGGCGATTAGCCCAGCTTGCTCAGAGGCAACGCTCTTTATTTGTCTTGGACTTCCAGGGTGTCCTGCTTCCCCTCATGCACGGGAGAATGCTGAGGTCATTGATGTGTTCCTTTTCTGTGGTGCAAGTAGCCTTTTGGCCATGTTGGTTTCATGTGATGTCAGTGAGGCGCTCCGCTTGGCTACTGTGCCGCACGCGACAGCGTTTCCGCCATGTTCTGCACCGCGGCGTGGCAAACATGAACAGCACCATCTGCTGGCCAAGCAGTGTAACAGTCACACCCCTCTCAGGCATTAGGATGTTGTCCCTGCCCCTGGATGCATCTTCCTGTATCAGAAACTCATGACATGACCCTCTGAGAAGCATCTGGCTCACCTGAGCCCCCATCACCACCGCGGTGCAGTCCTGAGCCTCCATCAGCCCTTGATGTGTCCGGTTGCCACGCCCAGTGCCGTTGGAAAAATCAGTGCACACATTTTTGACATTCCTTAGGTCCATCTCAGCTAATTTTCTGAAACTGCTTCTGGCACAATCATACCTGTTGTGGTACTGTAGATGGGACGGAGGCCTGTTTTTTGGCCATCATCTCATTACCAGGCAGGAGGGTTTCGCTTTTGAATCATTATTTTTTAAACTGGACAGCTTTCCATTCCAATTCCTTGAATATTAAGCGCGGCGTCTGCTTGCCGGCTGCCGTCTGGCTGCCCCTGGCTGATTCCGTCCTGCCGCTAAACCCTCACAGGTTCTGCTGCAGCTTCCTGCCCCCTTTTCCTCCTGGTCTTTTTTGTTGCTTGCAGTGACCGTGGCGATGGCCCCCCAGTCCCGGCCGCGTCTTTCCGCTGATCTGTCTCATGGGACATGTAATCTGTGTTAGTCTCAAAACCTTCCTGAAGGATCCTGTTAGATTTCATCACTTTTGGGTGAGAAAGTTCGTCGGCTGCCACACTGGTGGAGCTTAGATACGGCCAGTTAAGACAGGATCAGCCAGAGAGACAGGAAATGTTTACTAAAAACACAGCTTGTCTTCATTAGGGTCTAAGCTGTTAATCTGTGGCACAATATGCTTCTGGTATCTTTATTACGTTTTGGGATTTGACTTTTATACATCCTATAGGTTGTGGGTTTGAATCCTCTGTGTGTGGAATTTGTGTATCCTTCCTGTGTATGTAAGTTCCGTTCCGTTGTCCACAATTAGTTCTCTAAATTCTCCATAGATGGTGTGTGTGTGTGTGTGTGTGTGTGTCTGTGCGTGTGTGCAAGTGAACCGGCATCCTGTCCAGGGTGTTTCCCTGCCTCATCCTGTCTAGGACGGATGTTGGACCCCCTGTGACCCTGAAGTGTAAATGTAGCTTTAATCCTGGATAATAAATGACCGTCAGTATTTCTCATGTCCACAGATTTGTTTTGGAGTACAGTGTCAGCCCTCAGAGGATAATTTAGCTGTGTTTAATGGCTGTTACTCTGTACGGACTGAGTTGAAGTGAAATTGAACAAACAGGGAATGGCAACGTCCGTGAGCATGTAGGTTAAATGTTACGGGAAATTTATTTTAAAGCTCTATGATGTTGTTCTGGCTTCTAAAATAGCTGCGTAATTTGACATTCTCACGGACTTCAGTAATTGAGCTAAGTGTACAATTATAGTTGAATGTGAAATAAACTAATTGTGGTGTTTCTGAATGCTGTCTGTGAAATATTCTGGAATATGCTGACCGTCTGTCGTTAACAGGCCTGCCCTATTGGGACTGGCTGCTTGGGCCTTTATGTAGATTTTCACAGTGGGTGGAATTTATTTTCTGTAGGTGTTTCCTTCAGTAAATGGAGGGACAGTTGGTCGCCCGGGTGACAGCGTGGTAAATAACCCTAATTGTCGCTGTACGTTTTGTCCCGTTGGCCTTGGAGCGGCACCCAGCCCATCGATCCTCTTCCCCAGTCTTGGGCCGCCGTGGTCTTTTCTGCGGCCGATTTAAGCCTGTCCCAGCTTGGCTGATGGCCACACTATCCTTCAGACTGCCTTCCATGGTGACCGCTGTCATCCAGCAGACCGACGCCTTGGTCACGCCCCAAAACTGTGATCCTCTTCTAGGTCTGAGGTTTTTTCAGAAGCTCCCAATAGCATCCAGAGTGTCTGTGCTCTACTAAAACTGAGGACTGTGTTTCACCTAGACCAGATACTGTCTGTACATCGCAGCTGAGGACTCTCTGGGCTTCGTCGCAGCTGACCGACGGTCTGTGCTTCGTCGCAGCTGACTGACGGTCTCTGCCTCACCTTGACTGTGTACCACTGCAGCCTGAGATGTCTGTGTTCTCGGAAGGCTGTGCGTGTCCCTCAGTCACTGCAGCCTTGTCTGAGTCCATCCTGCAATACCCAGGACCATCTGGCCGTATCAGACAGAGCTTTGCTATTCCAGGACGCCCAGCAGAGGCCGGCCGGATGCCAGGACCATGAGGAGGTTCGATTCAAATTGGTGGAGACACCTGATGCAGCGAGAGCTGAGCAACGTAACGCCATGAAGCCCGCTCTGTTGCGTCCAGCTGGTGGTCTGTGGTATTACACGTGTGCAGTCCTCTTGGTTTTCCGTCATAACAAAAGGAAGTAGGCATTGTGCTTCCTGGGTGCAGGGATTGGTGCAGAGGCTGACGGGTGGCTATACTAACCAATGGGAGCCAGGTTCCCTACAGCCAAACCCATAAGCCGATTTGGATGTTTTTGCTTCCCTGCATGAGCTCACTGATTGGCTAATTTGGGCCCAGCTTTAGCCAGCTGGTGTCTCTTCTCATTTAGGCCAGACCTACAGACCTATTTAGACCTACAGGCCGCACAGGGAGAGTGAAAGGTGTTTAAAATGGCTGAAGCTGAAGTGAAAGTGGTGTGCAAGGACTGGTTCATGTCTTGGTTACGCCCGTCCTGTAACCAGGTAATTGAGCCGGGCCTGTGTGATCTTGCTCTAAGGCAGTGGTGGTTGACTGTGATTCTCATTGGTCATCATCATTCACCTCAGATTTTCATTTGGTTCAGAGTATGTGGGGCTGCTTAGTATTTTACTGCTGGGTTTTGTTCACAGGCCAGTGTGTGGCTCAGTGGGTTAGGAATCCCAGAGTCAGCAGAGTGATGTCACCACTGGGCCCCTTCAGGGTAGCCCTTAACCCCAGTTGCTCCAGTGACTGTCTGACTTTGCCTTATCAGCTGTACATCACTTTGGATAAAAGCATCTGCTTAATAAATAAAATGTAAATGCTTTGCCAGCATTGGCATCTCATCTTGAGTTTCTTAGTCCCAGTAAGCTGGTTCCTTCTTCCTGGGTTCACGGTCTCGATTGTTCTTCTTCCTGGGTTCGCGGTCTCGATTGTTCTTCTTCCTGGGTTCGCGGTCTCGATTGTTCTTGTTCCTGGGTTCGCGGTCTCGATTGTTCTTGTTCCTGGGTTCGCGGTCTCGATTGTTCTTGTTCCTGGGTTCATGGTCTCGATTAGGATTCTGCAGCTGGTGCACCGGCCCCCTGCCTTCTTCTTCTTACATTAATTGTGGTTATCTTGTTGTGTTTCAGCCCCACTTCCTGTTTCCTGGGTCTTGCTTCCTGTTTCTGGAATACTAGTCCTCTGCACTTGAGTCTGCCTGTTATCACACCATTCAGTCGGCAGACCTGGTCCTGCTGGTTACTGGTTTCCTGTGGTGTGCTGTTCCATTTGTCTCAGGAACCAGTGGGCAGAAAACCTGGCATTTTGGATAGATGGCCCAGTTTGGGGTGCTCCATTCTGGTCTCTGGTTGAGCCAATAAATGTATTTTTAACCGAGTCCCTGTCATGTTATAGTTAATGTCTTCTGATCTCAGGATACTGGTGAGTAAGATGACGCTTTTGCAGAAGAGTCATGAAAATATGAGCGATGCTGTTGTATCATGACTTCGACCTCAGGCACAGGGTCACTCGGGAGGTCAGAGGTCGTCCTGGACTTTCAAACCCCTGCTGTGGGGTTCAGTGCTCCCCTCACACCTACACAGTGCCCCCTCTGCTCTGTCATTTTTTCCTTTTCTCTTTTTACCTCTTTTCATCTCTTGCTCTCCATGTCCTGATCATGCCTCTTCCTCTTTTTTTGTCTCCCATCCTCTCCCTCTCTCTCAGTTACTCTGTCCTCTGTCTCTCCCTCTATCGTTGACCCCCATCACTGCTTCTTCTCTGCTGCCCCCGGCCCGGCCCCGCCCGTCGGGGGGGGCGGGGGGGGGGGGGGGGGCGGTGGGGGGGGGGGGGGGGGGGGGGGGGGGGGGGGGGGGGGTGGGGGGG
>JAODKC010000032.1:321835-342085 GCA_026777985.1 Mormyrops attenuatus
GAGGGGTCCGGGGGGGGGGGGCGGGGGTACTGACCTGTCTGCAGATCACTGTATTTGGAAGGTTTTGGGCGTTGTGAACGTTTGTTCTCCACGTCAGAGAAGCTTTGAAGGAGAACGACGTAAACACAGCAGCGTGACGGATGCTGATATCGTCCGCAAAGCCATAGGATGCTCCGATAGCCACCGGATGTTTTTTAATTTTCTTCAGGTCATGGGTGTTTTTTGTCTGTCAGGCATATGGGAAGCAGGGGACCCTGAAATAGTCAAAGGGAGTGAATCACTATTTAGATGTAATGGGTTTTATCCGTTTTTTTTGGGGGGGGGGGGGGGGCATGTGTAGTTCTTTGGCGCGTATCTGGCCATGACCTCACGCCTTGCTGGCCTTTCTGGTCTGATGGGAGGTTCAACTCTGCCAAAGAAAATGTCCTGAAACGGCCGGAAGCTGTTGGTGCGTGGATGTCGTCAGCGGAGGACAGGGCTCGATCGTTTCACGAGGGGGTGTCTGAATTGCACTACATGATTGCACTATGTGGTGGTGTCCTGGCCATTGATCCGAGCAGTTCCCCCTCTCATTTTAGATACGTTATGAAGCGTTGAATTTAATAGGACGTAAGGTGTTAGAAAGCTGTTAAAAATGAATTAGAGGTTAATTATTTTGGAGAACTAGGCTCACATTTTTGTACTTCGCATTTAGTAATTTATTTTTAAATGAATAGTATTTATATGAAATCAACAGATGCCGTTTAGCATTTCACATGCATAATTAGCACACAACAGTGTGCCTGCACTGCAAATTGGTATCCACTTCAGTTTCAAGGTGACTTTTCTCGACTGCCAATCAACATCCTGCCATTAATGTATCTTGAAAAGGCCTTTCTGGAAGCATGCAGGAAGAATTCCATGAAGGACACATGCCGATTTGTATTTCACTGTCATAAATTTTGGGCAGTCAGTCTTCGCCCTGAAGGAACATACTGTTTACTGTTTGTGTGTAATTTGCTGGCCACAGTTAAATGATTTCATGTTTAATGAGTGTCTGATCTGGAAAAAATTATTTAAATCCTTCCTGTCCACAGCACAGTGTAACACTATGTTAATGTTCTCAGGATGTTATGCATCCATTCACTAAGGCCACTAGTTTTGTTTGTCTGCAGTGAGTCCTGTGGTGAGGAAATATACTTTTGTTATGCAGAGCAACATTTCAGGGTTTTATGGTCAATCTGAACAGAGGCTGAGACACCACAGTCCAGGAAACACAGAGCTGACATTACTTTGGACCCGTGTTCTTCAGATCAAGACATGGTTCCCAGATGTTCAGGTTATTAAGCACACTGAACGTTCTCTCGATGTTTATAAAGGAAGAACACAGCTAAACATAGGTAGAGCTAGATCAAAACTGTTTTCAGCAAACCTCAACGTGTACAAAGTCCAATGCTAAGGATCACCCACGAAGAATCAAAGACCTGAATCCCCCCCTCCCCCCCCCCCCCAAAAAAGGAAGAAGAAAGCTTTGCGTCAGTTTGTGGGCCAGTCGGTTGTTGAGGCCAGACCATGTGGCCAAACAAACCAACAGATCAATGCAAGTGCCAAAGTGCCAAACCGAAAAGGGTCGGGGTCTCACGTGGTTGGGGTCTCACGTGGTCGGGGTCTCATGTGGTCGGGGTCTCATGTTGTTGGGCTTTTGTGTCTGCTCTGGAGACAACCCTCTTTGAAGGTCGTAATTAAAGGAAAGATGAGCATTACCCTGGAGCTTAGACCCTCTGTTTTGTAAAGATATATGCTATTTTTAGCCCTTCAAAGACGTTGGAAAAAGACTACTTGCACTTTTTAGCAAGAGTACAGTGTTATATAAACACAATAGACCCCGCGATATGTTTGTGTTTTGAGAATAAGACCTTATTCTTCTCCATGTGTCTGTACGTAGCTCTCTGTGTCTTGTATGTACTACGCCTATAAATAGTAACTCAGTTTTGATCGTATCTGTTGAAGCTCATGCTCACTTGTGTGCATTGTCTTGTAAAAACGCCTGTGGTCACACCAGGAACGACCTCACTGATGTGTAGCGTGTGTTTCAACCAGGTCTCTGCTACCTGTGCTTGGGATTTGCCATATTATCTGGCTAAAAGCCTTATCCCTGTTTGGAAGCTTTCCCACGCAGCCATTGGAAACCTGAAAACAGATCCGTCCCACAGAGCCTGTTTTTGTGTGGAACCTCTGTGGTCAGAACTCTGCACCGTGCCGCTGAATTCTTTTGCTCAGTGTGGCCTCTCTTTTCTGGATTCTTCCCCATGTCGCAATGTGCACACCTTCCATTAGAGGGCACCACACCATCCACTGTCGCAAACATGTGGCGCATGTTTGGTGGGGAGTTCAAAGTTTTGCTACAGCGATTTAGCTCATTTCTTCCTGCCAGTCTCCCCCATTTCCAAGGGAGACAGCAGAGACACCCCCACACCTAAGCATACAGTTGCCAAGGTCCATCCCCCCCCCCCCCCCATATCAAAAGTGATTCGTTGACAGCCTCCGTTCTGTTTCTGCTCATTTTTCAAAATCGAAAAGCATTTTTTTCTGATAATCGATTATCCTAAATGGTGACGCTTGATTGATGGGTGGAGGGCTGGTTCTGTAATAATCTTGAGGTGCACAGTTCAGTGTGGCAGCCAGTGGCGATGTGTACGCTGGAGCCAATGGCGATGCGTACGCTGGAGCCAGTGGTGACGCTGGAAATGCTTGTGAAACCCTTAGCTATTGCACAATGGGGGCCTGCATCTCTACACACCATCACTGGGGAAAGGATCCTAATTTACGTGGGTTTATGAGTCTGGCAACACAACTAAGAAAAACCAAATTTGCCTTTCCCGGAGTCACATGACTGTTTTAAAAAATCCTGTTCCTTCTTTCGGTTGTTTTTTGGAATACATTTATTTTTTTTTCTAATCAAGTGACAAGTTTTAATTCCAGTTCAATTGAACTGGTTGTGGTGATGGTGTGCGTGCTCCGGAAATGGTCACTTTTGTGAACACTGTGATGCATTAAATCACGTTTTATACTTTTTAAGATAATAAGGCTTTGTTTCTAACATTCTAGTGGCAGTTTTAGGGGCATTTCTACCTTTTTTGTCTAAGTGTTTCATTTGTATTCTGGATGACATTTTTTCGGTGTGCGTTTTTCTTGCCAGTACTGATTAAAACCAGCTGATAAAAAAATATATATATATAATATGTATGTGCGTCAGGGTCTTTTTTGCAATCTTCAACATGCATTTAAAACACTGGGTGTACGTTTCAGATACACAAATGGCAACATTACAAATAAACCCGTTTAACGGGTTGTTGTGTTATTGACTTCCTGAAATTGCTTAAACATTTATCTATATTTCCTGAATAGCTGGCAGATATTTGCTCAGGCCTCTTTTGGTCACCTCATCGTCTCTCTCCAATCCCTTCGGAAAACTGGATCTGATTTCCACCATGTCCAGGAGGTCCCATCTATAGACGTGCACACCCTAGCGATCGTGATGTCAGCCGAACGCTTTACTAAGGCGTTTGTGGTGATGCTGGTGTAAAGAAACGTACTGTGCTGCCAGTCTTATAAAATTATAGCATATACAATTATCTACAGTACACACTTGATGATGAAGATGATAACCAACTAACAACCAATGTTATTTGTTTATGTATTTACTGCATGCACTTTTTATCGTTATTTAGGCTACACTATATAGCCTAGGTGTGTCGTAGGCTGTACCATCTAGGTTTGTGTAATTACACTCACTCTATGACGTTCTCACAACGACGAAGTCGCCGAACGATGCCTTTCTCATAATGTATCCGTCGTTAAGCGACGTATTACGCTGCGCTTACATTATTTTTATTTTATATAGCTTGTGTATTTACCATCTAATTGCAGGTTTTACTATATGATAGATAGTGTTACTTAATGTTGTATGTATGTATTTCGTATGATTTTATCGGTTATTTTCTAGGTGTGGGAACACTCAAAAAAAATCTCTTGTAAATTAACGGTGGGCTAATACTATAGTCATACGCCATTTCGGCTTAAGAATGATTTCATAGTAAGGCTTTACTTTCGGATAGTGGGGGAAACCTGTATCCGAAACGCTGAAGCGTCTTGAGTTTCAAGAACAAATATTGTATTGCAGGACACGGGTTGTCACTGTAGATAGGGTGCCACACTTGGATGACGTAGTTGTGGCATCCGGCATAGTTCACCTTTGATCCAGTGTCACCCATCATTATGGTGATTTAAGCTGCCTCTGTCCGCTCCTGTGCCATTTTGGAGACGGTGCTTGGTGTTTTTCGGGGGTGATGTCAACCTGAATCACAACGACTACTTTTTAAAATAGAAACACTGACTATGATGCTTATTTACTTTTCGCAACTGGATTTATTATTATTATTATTATTATTATTATTATTATTATTAATTTAACTTTGGTGAAGGTAAAAGTGAAATTCAACACAATAATTTGAACCCAGATGTGGCATACTTTGTGGTGTACCAACACGTTAACTTTTTAGTCATGTAATTTTCATTTATTTTCGGTTTTCATGTCAGTATGGGTGGTGTAGTCGGTAGCCTCACACCTCCAAGGTTATAGGTTCGAATCCCACCCGTACTGTGTTTGTTGAGTTTACATTTTCCCCTCCTGTAGTCCAGAAACCTACGGTTTGGTGAATTGGTGGATGATGTGTGAGAGGGTGGGCCCCAGTCACCCCCTGTGATTCTGTAATGGGAAAGTCAATTCGTGATGGACGGATGGATGGATTGATCGATTGATTTCGATATGGATACTTTGTCTGGAAATATGCTACACTGCGGTTATCACCTGCTAATGCCAGAGAAACTACCTCCATAAATCTTACGCTGCAATATAGAAAATTTGATCTAAGTAATCAATCCTGTCATTATAAGAGTATTTAAAACGCTATGCTTCGTCAAACTGAGTCAAACGACCAAGCAGTTATCACCATGCAGTACCGGTCTAACTGCTGTACATTGTATAATTAAGTACTTTAATAAAAGTCATGTAAAAAACATTGCACGGTAAGGCTCGTGTTACACTTATTCGCATGTTAAACTATTAACAACAATAATAATAATAATAATAATAACATTAAGGTTCCATTTCACTTCGTGCTTTGGAACCTTAATAAGCGCATTAAGCATCCTTAATATTATCCGTATTTCTTAAACCATCGGAAATGTGAAGGAGAAAACGCTGTTATTTATTTAAATGATAATGGTCCACTTTCAAGGGACATTTCATACGTAAATTGACGAGGCTAGAGAAGAAATTATTAATAAACTACATGTAAGAACACAGACGCGCTTTCTCGTCACACATTAGGCTGTAGGGGGCGGGTGGCGAGACGGTGCGATGTATCCGAAACGGGGGCGGAGAGGTAGGACTCTGGTCCGGGAAAGACGCCGAAAGCAGGCAAACGGAGACTAAATGTACCCTGCGTAAAAAAAATGGTCCTCATCCTCACCAGAGAGTCATTGCAGTGCCGACGGCCCGAGGAGGGATCAAAGCAACAGTAGGCGAAATAAACCTCAACAACTCCTTTCAACTGACTGAATTTCTATCAAGGTATGTTTGCGAGTCATTTGAAACTTCTTTTACATGCTTCTGTGTATTTTCACTGAAAAACATGCTTTTATGGCAAATTACCCGATGACCACTCTAAATATATCCAACATTAACTCTGTCCAGTTAAACGCCAGGGTGCTTGTTGGGTTGTATATTATAACGCAAATAGAAAGTTATCTGTATGCACGCGCAGCTGTTTGTGCTTTAGGAATCAGATCCTGGATCGTCGCTATTTAGCTTATATCACTCAGTAAACATGCTATTTAAAATGACTGTTACTGGTATGGTACCATGCCGCGAATAGTTGCCGGCAGTTAGCTATTATCCTGCTCATGCAACGAGAAATTAAAGTTGGGTGAACACTGACAACAGCTCAATTAAAGATTCAGCAGAGTCACACGTGGAGAGTAATCTTATTTACTTTGAGATTAACACCGATCACATGGTGCTCTTTACAGATTGAATGTCAGTCTGGAATTTCATATTTAGTTTTTTCTTATTTTTAATGCGCTTTCAGAAGTATTACCGTGCACACCTCCCAGGCAAAATAATAATAATACGCGCAGGAGTAAAATGAGAAACCAGCGTTATCACTTTTATCTGCCTAGTTTAAAGTGGATTTCTGGCGGATTTTGTTTTAATCCCATGTTTTTGTGTCTATATCTCTCGCCTTTTGTGGCCAGACTCCGTTGGTGGAAAACCGGTTTCACGCCCGCATGACTTAGTCAAATTAAGCCGACTTGTATATATTTAGACGCCACGTCTATTCTAAAATTGTCAGGGTCATCATCTTTCCATTTGGAAGATGTGTAAGGCCTTTTTGATGTGTGGTATTTCCAGATATGAGGCCTGGGCCGTCATGTTTGGGGACAAACGTTATGTTTATATCATAAGCAAGGACGGAGACAGGAAAAAGTCCATGTATTAGTACATGTATTTAGCCGTGAATAAAGCGTGGTCTCTCGATGATCATAGAAATGTCTTGTTTTAATTATGGGATCCTGAATACCGCTTTGAGTGCGTCGGCATGCCTTAACAGACTTCCATGCTTGTTTAACTCAGTCCCCGCTGCGGATCATATTGATCGGACATAAAGCACAGGGCAAGGTGCGTTTGCTGTGGGGCTGAACCGTTTTTTTTTTCCGTGCAGTTACATCATTTGTAGGAACGGGGCCTATTTGGCGGACTTGTTGATAATTCAGCCCGCGTGAACCCCGGAAGGTAAGCCGTCTATGCCAGGGGCTGTATTTGCCCAGTCCTATTGGGAATTAATTAGATTGATGGATGCTTAATTACACATTTTTACATTGTTTAGACGTGTCCCATATTATCTGTAAGCATTTTTTTGTGTGCCAGTTTATGTGTACTGTTTGTTGCAGAATTTTATATTACTTAGCCTATATTACAGTTTTTGCGGGTGGAGGTTAAGCTCTATTGATTGTTTTATTTATTGATCGCAATCAGTGCTCCCTGTCAGCGTAAGCCCAGATGAATGGTATTGTACTTAAGAAAAATGTGCCTTTTAATTTCTATTCGCTTTAAATCAGGCATGTATTAACACAGGATGTTCTTTCAACTCGGATTATAATTCAAAATGCGAATCTGTGAACTTTTATTATTGTAATATTTTACTGTTTGATTCGTGTTTTTAGATTCTCTCTCCGGTCTAGTTAGAGCCCACTAATAAAACATCCTGTGGAGGTTACGCTCTTGGTTATTCCTGTAATTTTCCAAGCACTCAGATCTCGGTCTTCTCCTTTATTGGTTTTGTAATCCATCTTGCGGCCCCGTGGATCGGGGCTGGAGGTTGCCCTGCCTCTCTTACCACACCGCTGGCATTTGTCCCCATCGTGGTTTCGGTGTCCTCCCACCGTTTGAAACATGCGGTTCAGGTGTGTCTGAACGCCTCCTCGCATATGAATGAATAACGCGTGTGTTTCCTATGACACGGTGTGCCTATGGAATCTGCCTTGTGCCATCTGGATTTCTGTATTGTCCTCTGCATCACTGTTACCCTGAATAGATCGGAATGTATGGGCCTATACTTATTTCCAACTTTATAACCCAGAAATTGTTTCGTGGCTGGCGCGAAATACAACAGGAAGCTCTATAAACTCGAAGGACAGTAAATACAGTACTTAAAATTAAGTTTGTTTTTTTTCAGCAGATAAAATGAATTCAATTTTAAACTTTGAGACACTGATAGCTTTAATATATGGATGCTGGAGAAAGATGTAAACAATATTTCTTCATACTGTTTTTGAATAGAGAAGGTTTTCAAAGGATGTGTTGGGGTTGCTGTCTTTCCTGGAGGTGTCTGGACTTCTCACCTTCGAGGAATGCGTTAATCTCTCTGACATGCGCGCTTGTGCTGTACTTCTGAGGAAGAGCAGTCCTGTCATCTTCCTGACAGCTTACAGCTGTGATCTGATGTTTTGATTTAACATCTCAGCCTTATGCTCTGGTGATGTTCTGGCCCACGTCTGCTTCTTTGCGCCCTTCCTTGTATCATGGATGGTATGGGGGTTAGGTCACAGATAAAGGGAGTCTTTTGAAGGTTTTCCTTAAATTTTATTCGTCCGTGTCCCATTGTACCCCTCTCCTCTGCATCGAACATGAGTCATCTCATCATAACGCTGCCGTTTCACAACAGTCCAGTTGGCTGCTTTCGGCACAACTGAGCATGGGGCCGGAATGCAGCGAAACATTGGTAATGGGCTGTGTGGATTCTGGGTCCTTGTAAGCGTAATTAAATAACTTGTGCCTGGGTGGGTAGCTGGGATCTCCTCGCACAAAATGCCAGGACTAATCCACCTTGATTTATTTATGCCCCTTGTAGAAAAGGTCCCTGAAAGCAGCTTTACCCTCACAGGCCCAAAGCAAGTAAGGAGGAAATCTTTTTATACATTAAATATTTTTTTTATTTTGGGTTATAAGCTTGTAATGTTTTTTTTTCCTCTGCCCGTGAATTGTGTTTCATTTGAGGATGGTCCAGGTGTTCGTATCTGAGCTGAAAATTTGTTGACGTCCCCCCACAACATCAAGAAGTGATCATGGACGCCACCTCCTCCTTGAAGATGACCACAATGGCTATCCAGAACTATTTCAGCTATGTGGAGGAGGAGAACTTGCTGGCCATCGTGACCCACCTGGAGAAGTTCAAAGAAGTAGACAGCAGAAGTGACGTAGGTGCCCCCTCGCCCCCCCCCCCCCTTTAATTGCTGCTGGATTTCCCAGTACAGAGAAGAGTGCCTCGCTTGAGCTGTTGGTGGACGAAAATTAGTCCAACTAGCTTTGAAAACTTTCTTCGCATCCTGAACCAATGAGCTGGCTGCCCTAGATCCATCTCCCCAACAACATTTTCTGCTTGCTAACTGAAATGTAGATTCTGGGAAGCTGTATACTCCTTCATGCTTATGTTTGTCCTGGTGAATTACTGTCCTGAGAATGTGCCTGTAGAGTTTTATTCTCTTTTTAATTTCCCTGTCCATCCACAGAGTGGACAGACAGCCTTGATGTTGGCATCAGAGCAGGGCAGTCTGCAGATTGTACAGGAGCTCATCAGGAGAGGAGCTAACGTCAACCTGGACGATGTTGTACGTGAACCTCCTCACTGACAAATATGACGTTTAGGTGCCGATCTATCGCTATGTACATCTCAGTCGAAGTTCTTCTGATTAATCTGCCTAGATGTATATCTGGTGTGTGGCTCCTATTACTCCTAGTGCTATTCCTGCAATCAGAAGGTTGTTGGTTCAAACCCCACGATTGGCAGAGTGATGTCACCATTGGGCCTGTCTGTCACTGCTTTCTTTTATTTGAATAAAAGCATCTGTTAAATAAATAAAATGAAATGAAATATAATGATGCTTTTATTGATCCCTATGGGGAAATTCTCTTTTCACTACCCCATCTTGCTCTCCATGACACACATGTGGGTGACGGCAAGCTTGGCAGCGAACGGCAGCCACCTGCAGTGGCCCCCATGGAGCTGGGGGTGGTTAAGGGCCTCGTTCAAGGGCCCACGGATGTGTGACTATTCTGCTGAGGCCAGGGCTCAAACCAGCAACCTTCTGATCACAGGCACAGAGGCTTACCCTCCCACCCCCCAAATGTGTGTATCTAGATGTAATACAGTTGATCTGTTAATTGGTTTGAACAAGTCCTGCACCATTGGTCATTCACCCCACATTAGCAAGGCACAGTCAGTCACTCCAAAATGGTTCGAGGAGCCTGTTTGAGGTCATACACCTGGTGATGAATAGCAGACTTTCTAATGAGTACCTAGAGGCGAGACCATACCTGTGTTTAAGAAAATTACTGTGAGTCTATATAGCAGCAACATGCAGTCACCCTGTCAAAACACCGGTTTGGGTCAAGCAGAGCAGACCTTGGCACGTTGTTTTTGAGCTCCCCCCATTTTACATGAGCACCTGGTACGACCAGCTGGTATGTGAAATTCTGGATTGTACCTCCAAAGTCCAGCCGAGGGGGGCATTGTAATCGGAGTAACCGCTATCTGCTGTTGCCCGCATTAACACCCTCTCCTGGACAGGACGGGTGGACGGCGCTGATCTCCGCTGCCAAGGAGGGCCACGTGGAGGTGGTGAGGGAGCTTCTGGACCACAATGCCAACCTGGAGCAGAGAGACATGGTGAGCTGGGGGGGTGGGTGATGTGTTGGCAGTCGGGCTAAGCTTGGTGGTTCCCTGGTTGGTGTGTTGGCAATCTGGCCTGCAATCAGTGGTTTCCCAAGCCTATCCATCTCACAGTTTGTGGAATTTCTGGTCATCTGGATGTCCAGTCAAATCCAGGTACGCAATCTGGACCTCTTCGTGGGTAGGATTTTTTTCTGTAGCTAGATAAGAGCTGATTACAGCTTTTTGGTTGCTGTTCACAGCCTTCATTCTGCTTTATAGCTGTATGTAGCTCTCACACAATACATTTTTAGTCATTAAGACGTCAGAGCATCTTCCCTCCTTTGTGTGGCGAGCGGCATCCATGACGCTCTACGTTTTGATAACGTCTTCCGGCTCATTCCGGGTGGAATGGCTGCCCTGCCTGGATAGAAGCAAACACTCCGCATTGTTTAATCTTGTCAACCCTGTTCATTTGCGGTAATTAGCTCCCGTAAAGTTTACCGTGCCGTGCTGTGCTTAAGCCTCCCCGGTGCCAGCCCGTCTGCAGGATTTTCGGGGTGGTAATACCCGGTTGGGAAGCACACTGCCTGCATGTCGATAAACTGGCTGCTTTTAAAGGCTTTTCCCTGGCCTCTGAAACAGGCCAATCAGGATACCTAGCGGTGCACTGATCTGGAAATTTTGATGATAATGGATTAGCAGATTGATGTTGCATTACTTCTTGTTCTCTGTGTCGATCTGCAGCCATATTTAATAATGAACTAAAAACATGTCAGGGACTGTATAAAACTGTCTCGCAGGCTGGAACTTTGAGGGCCTCTAAATGGAGAATGACCCAACGAAATCCCCGTCCTCCACTAGGGAAGATGGCGGACTGTCTAATACAATCACCTCCATTATTTCAGCGGTTACATCTTTAGCTTTGGTGCTGCTAACTTTGAATGTTGACGAAAGTCTAAATATCAGGCAGCAATACCGACTACGACTGACACGTTGATTTTTAGCAAATATTGGTTGATACTGATACGTTAAAGATGCTTCCTGCAGCCTTACTCATAGCTCTCCACTGCGCATCAGCTCAAAACTCTGTACTGCTGAATAATGGCTGGACAACAGTAACTAACATACAGGTCACAATTATGGGATGTTCAAAAGAGTCTTGTTTTCAGTGTGTGGTCTTCTAACACGCTTCTGTACTATAATACAACTTTATTCCTGGGATTTTGTTTAAATGTATTATCCAGTTTTCAAAATGTTAATCACAAGACTGCAGGGGAATCTTAATCTTTTTTTTGTAATGTCCAGGGGGGTTGGAGCGCCCTCATGTGGGCTGCTTATAAAGGACGCGTCGAGGTTTCTCGCCTGCTACTGGAGAAAGGAGCCAGCCCTAACATCACCGGACAGGTTGGATCGCACCTCCAGCACAAATCCAGTTATGACGTTGTCTGTGAGCTTGAGGGTTGGACTCTGGTTTGACTTGCGTTCTGCATTCAGCAGTACAGCGTCTACCCCATCATTTGGGCAGCTGGACGGGGCCACCCCGAAGTCGTCCATCTCCTGCTCCAGCACGGAGCCAAAGTCAACTGCTCTGACAAGGTGGGCGTGGCCAGGAGGCCGGCTGGGGGGGTGGCAATAGGGGTAGCGTCAGTGACTATCTGCCTTAAGCTACTGGGTAAGCATTTCTCATTGGTATTTAGTACATATGATACTGCAGAAGCCATGGCGAATGTGATTTGGCCATGAACTGGTATCTCACATGGGTGGACTGACAGCACATTTGCAAACCTCAGCCAGTGAATCCCAGACATGAAGTCTTGGACTGTATTAGAACCTTTTAGCTGCCAGCTGCTGAAAAAATGTCACATGATGGCCCCAGTGGCACTTGAAGCACGTGGGGGAGAGGTGGGGGGGGGTCTGCTGAATCACACACCGGCTGGCACTTATGGAAAGGGCGTTTCATGTTTGGCCAGTACTGACCTGCTTCTTGTCCTTCTTGCCTGTCCCAGTATGGCACCACACCGCTTATCTGGGCTGCCAGGAAGGGCCACTTTGACTGCGTCATGCACCTGCTGGAGAATGGAGCCGACGTTGACCAGGAGGGGGCGGTATGTGGCCCGCTAAACCTCACCTGCTTTCTGATCTCTCTGATTCAGCCATGCATAGGCAGTTCTACACCCTATTTAGTGGTGCATCAACCCCCCCTCATAAAAATTTTAGTAAAACCATTAGCAATTTCTGGTATTTGCGGTACCCTCAGTCAACAAATTTTATCGTGGGGGACACCCCCTTTAGCATTATATCTTCAGCCCTCCCACCCGCCTATGGGTCAAATCCTAGAATCAGGCAGGCCAGCATTTAATAATTCCAAGGGGGGCTCACCTCTTGTGCCCTAGAGTAAGGTGGTACTTAACTCACTGCCCAGGGTTCTTCTGTGACGGCGGTCTGGTCCGTGTTGCCCTCAGAACTCCATGACGGCGCTGATTGTGGCTGTTCGGGGGGGCTACACAGATGTGGTGAAGGAGCTTCTGAAGAGGAATCCCAACGTCAACATGAAGGACAAGGACGGCAACACGGCGCTCATGATCTCCTCCAAGGACGGCCACACCGAGATCGTGCGGGACCTGTTGGAGGCCGGCGCTTACGTCAACGTCCCCGACAGGGTGGGCCATTCGGACCTTGGCATTATCAGGCGCAGCCTATTCCTGGGAGAGGGAAGGACTCTTTGTAACAGGGGTGAGGTCATCGGACCCAGCTGAAAGCTGATTGGTCGACGGAGTCCCTTCCGCTGCTCATCTGCGTTTTTGTGGTGGCAATGTGCATGTTTGGATTAGTGTCGGCTGTGACGGGTATTCAACGCCCACCCCCAACACGCTCTGTGTTTCTCTGCGCATTCCAGAGCGGCGACACAGTGCTTATTGGAGCCGTCAGGGGGGGCCACGTGGAGATCGTCGGGGCCCTTCTGCACAAATACGCCGACATCGACATCCAGGGGCAGGTAGGGGGCGCTGTTCACCTCGTCATCGTTCATTGCGGACATGCAGGGCCCCGGCTCCCATTTCATTATATGTCTTCAGTTTGTCTTGCGTCCCATTTAAAAAACCAAATAAAACCTTGATTTTAGGTCACAGATTAATCAACATTACTGTAAGCTGCCTTATCCTTCCACCCTACTTGTGGCCTCTGATTTAGGACAACAAGACGGCCCTCTACTGGGCTGTGGAAAAGGGTAACGCCACCATGGTACGGGACATTCTGCAGTGCAACCCCGACACGGAGACCTGCACTAAGGTAGGCTCTGGGCTCTTGCCCTTTTGTATACCTCTGCTTGATGCCAGCTAGCCCCACGCTGACACTGACTTACCCTCCAAAATCCAACCCCTTAGCTTTGAACCTGACGTGCTACATGTCTGGGGTACGGTTGTAGGGTTGACTGTTGGCAGCCATATTTGGGTCACGTGACCTTTCGGTCCGCTCCGTTCAGGATGCGGAGACCCCGCTGATCAAGGCCACCAAGATGAGGAACATCGAGATCGTGGAGCTGCTGCTGGATAAGGGGGCCAAGGTCTCGGCGATGGATAAGGTGGGGGGCGGGGCTATCTCCTAAATCATGCACGTGAACCGCAGTCGCTGGCCACTTAGCTTTTGCTTGATGCTGCAGAAGGGGGACACGCCCCTTCACATCGCCATCCGGGGGCGGAGCCGCAAGCTGGCTGAGCTGCTCATGAGGAACCCCAAAGATGGCCGACTGCTGTACCGGCCCAATAAGGCCGGCGAGACCCCTTACAACATCGACTGCAGCCACCAGAAGAGCATCCTAACTCAGATCTTCGGAGCCAGTGAGCACTTGCTGTTTGGAAACCCTCTTCGGCAATGATGCTTCGGGTGGCTTGGAGGTGTTTTGTGGAAGACCTGAGCTAGACCGGTGGTACTGAAGATGGCCCAAACCTGCCTGACTCATATTTGATGAAATCATCTGTTTTCTATCCACATATACCTTAAGTATTTAGATGACGGCCGTTGATGATTACCTGCCAATCTTTCCTCTGTATATAAGGGGCAGAGTGTAGATCAGGGGGTAAGGAGGCTGTGTTTGTCACCAGAAGGTTGCTGGTTCAAGTCCCTGGTTCGGCGGAGTGATGTCACCATTGGGCCACTGAGTGAGGCCCTTAACCCCTAATAGCTCCAGGGTCCAGCTGACCCAGCGTTCTCATAAATGCATGCTTTAAATAAAGGCATCTGGTAAATGAATATTAATGCTGGATGGATATTTAGGGGCGGTATGGTTTCATGGAGCCTACCCTTTAGATCTCAGAAGACCAGTGTGTGTGTATTGGTTTTAGTGGCGGGGGGCTGGTGTCCCGCTTACTGAGCCCCTCCCCCCACAGAGCATCTGTCCCCCACGGAGTCAGACGGAGACATGTTGGGCTACGACCTGTACAGCAGTGCGCTGGCGGACATCCTGAGCGAGCCCACCATGCAGCCGCCCATCTGCGTGGGCCTCTACGCCCAGTGGGGCAGTGGCAAGTCCTTCCTTCTCAAGAAATTAGAAGGTACAGCCCCCACTACCCCCTCACTCCTGGCGGTCCCCAAGTGGGGGGGGGAGGTGGATTTGTAGCCCTAAAGGTAGGGCTGGCCCACCCCTTTTCTGGGCCCTAAGCTAATTCAATTAATTAGTAGTCTTTTGTTTTCTTCCTTCCCGTTCTGATAGCCTGATCTGATGGGGGGGCCCCCTGGTGGCCGCTGGGCTATAAGCAGTCACTTACTTCACTTATGCATTGGGCGGACGCTGCCTTAATGGTTCTCAGAAATACTTCCACGGGCATAAAGATGAGAATATTTGGGAGCTGATGTCTGCTCGTGTCCCACCAGAAGCGGAACCTGTGACCTTTAACGACGAAAGAAGTTTATTTCAGGGATACTGGGTCCTTCTACTCAGTTCCTATAGCATTACAGATTATTTTCCTCAGCCTTGGCTCCTGTCTGCTTATTGGAGTAATTAAGGTGATACTGGCTGTCGGGTCGCCTGGTGTTTTGAGGCACAGAGCGGGCGGTAATTAAAGTGTACCTGTGAAGGCCTGCAGGATTTACGCCCGCTGAGCTAACGGTGTGCGGTTCAGCTGTAGCTTTCAACAGCTTTGCTGCGAAAAGCTAAGCCTGCAAGTCTCAGCCGGATCTCTCTGCAGACGAGATGAAGATGTTTGCCGGGCAGCAGGTGGAGCCCCTCTTCCAGTTCTCCTGGCTTGTGGTGACCCTGACGCTCCTGCTTTGTGGCACCGTGGCCCTGGTGCTTGGCTTCACCGTAGACCTCCCTCTGGCCGTGGCTGTGGCCCTTACCCTGCTCGCCTTGCTCTACATATTTTTCGGTAGGAGCACTGCTCAGGAGTCGGCTGGCACCAGATCTCCACACATCTACAGTAGCGTTTCCCAGTCCGGTCCTCGGGGATCCACAGATGGTCCATGTTTTTGCTCCCTCCCAGCTGACTACCGCCGTGAGGGAGCAAAAATGTGGATTGTCTGGCAGGGAGTGGGAGGGAGCAAAAACGTGGACTGTCTGGTAGGGGGTGGGAGGGAGCAAAAACGTGGACTGTCTGGCAGGGGGTGGGAGGGAGCAAAAACGTGGACAGTCTCTGGGTCCCCGAGGACCAGGTTGGGAAACACTGACCTACGGTTCCCGCAACCCGTGGGTGTCAAAAGTCACGCTCATCAGATCTAAGAAGCGCCACTTGGGCGCGTTATGTAACCATAATGCTAAGTGCAATAAGTGGCTTCTACTGCCCCTTCGTCCTCATACACAAGCTAACTAAACTTCTTATGTATAAACAACGAGGTCAATGGGTTTTAGCTCTAAAATGTAAATAAGACATTTACCACTAGAGGGCAGTATTTCTCTAAAAATAAATAGATGAATTACGTGGTTGTTCAGCTGTTGATGATCATATAATAGTGCAGCCTCTGCATTTTCATCCACAGAGACATTAGACATTTAAACATTTAATGTTGACTTGTTTATTAACTTCAGACTGCTGCAGTAGCTCTCGAACCTGTGACATCATGATCATGTGAAGTCAGAGCCTCGTCCTAAAATGGTTGCTGCATGACACAGGTGTACGGTTTCTTTATGGCCCCTTTTTAATTGTGAATAAGTTACACTTAAACCCCTTACTTTACTTTTTACTAGTTCCACCTAGTGAGAATTATATGGCCCAACGCCCAATGAATCGGAGCTTGTCCTCGCCCCTCTGTCTCCCCCTAGTGGTGGTTTATATTGGTGGCCGCAGAGGAGGTGACAGCTGGACCTGGGTGCTGAGCACGCGCCTGGCCAGGCATGTCGGCTACCTGGAGCTGCTGCTCAAGCTGATGTTTGTCAACCCCCCCGAGCTGCCAGAGCAGACCACCCGCGCCCTGCCCGTCAGGTACCGGCAGGGGGAGCGGTTCACGACCTGGGCTGAAAGCTTGCAGGTTCACATCATTCTAGGAGGAAATTCCCTCTGGGTCTCTGTCGCGTTGCCGTGAATCAAGATCAGCGTGAGAGTTTATGTCTCATTGGTTGTGTGGCTTTTTATATTAGAACTTCCTTCCTTTCAGAGGAGCATTGGAGTTTTCCCATTAAAATTATCATTAAAATTTAAATCAATCGAGATCAATAAAGATCATCCCTCTGGGATCAGTGACGCTCCTTCTAATTGTAACTCTAAACTGCATTAAGCTGTGGGCTCTCCGAGTTCCCGGCCCTGCACTGTCACCCCGCACCCCCTTTGCCTCAGGCCTTTCCTTGTTTTACTGTAACAGGTTCTTGTTCACCGACTACAACCGGCTTTCCAGCGTGGGCGGGGAGACCTCCATGGCGGAGATGATCGCCACCCTTTCTGACGCCTGCGAGAGGGAATTTGGCTTCATGGCCACCAGGCTCTTCCGGGTCTTCAAGACGGACGAGACACAAGGTGTGCCAGAGAGTCCTCTGCATTGTACTGCTGCTGGCACGCAGAAACGGGCGTCTGATCTATTTCATCATCAATAGCTATAGTATCATAGAAATAGATTCTAATAGATTGGAAATCGTCATGAGATGTCTGTTAGGGAGTCAGATCCTAGTTGTGTAAGTTACTTTCTTCATTTTTTTGTTGGTCTTTCAGGGAAGAAGTGGAAGAAGACTTGCTGCGTGCCCTCCTTCGTCATCTTCATCTTCGTCTTGGGCTGCCTGATCACGGGCCTGACCCTGTTGGCCGTCTTCAAGGTGGACGAGCAGAACCTGACGGTGAACGCAACGCTGATTGCCATGGCGTGTGCTGTGGGCCTGGGTCTGCTGCTGAACTGCCGCACATGGTGGCAGGTGCTCGATTCGGTGCTGCACTCACAGCGCAGGCGGCTCCACGGCGCTGCCAACAGGATGCACAAGCTGAAGAGTGAGGGTTTCATGAAGGTGCGTGCGTGTGTGTGTGTGTGTGTGTGTGTGTGTGTGTGTGTGTGTGTGTGTGTGTGTGTGTGTGACCCGCTCACATGGTCTTTACACATCAAAGCAATCCATATGAATCATTGCTTCCTAGTCTTTGAGATTATGTGATGTTTCTGTTCTGTGTTTGGTATCTTGGCTGATTTTTATTGAGCTCTCAAAGGTGCATTGTGGTTCAAGGACCCTGTTGACTCGCTTGTCCCGCCCCTCCACACCCTGCCCCACCCTTCTCCACCTCATCCCACCCTCCCCACCTTGCCCTGCCCTCTGCCTTCACAGGTCCTGAAGTGTGAAGTTGAACTGATGGCTAAGATGGCGAAGACCATCGACTGTTTCACCCAGAACCAGACGCGCCTGGTCGTGATTATCGATGGGCTTGACTCCTGCGAGCAGGACAAGGTTCTCCAGATGCTAGACACGGTAAGGGTGGGATGTGGTCACTTGATCAACAGGGTGGTGCTGTTGACCTTAACCAAATGGAGAGTGATCTTCAGCTGCTGCACAAACCAAACACAGCCAAGTTTGTCATTATATCTTATGACTGTTATCCATCTGAGATTTTTGAAATTGCAAAATGTCAGTTTTAAGGAACTAAAATGTTTAGTTACCTGGAAAGTAAAAGAAAACGGGATTTTGACCCCCGTCATCCTAAAAGAGTGCAGCACCAGGGAAATCCTCTCAGATCGTTTCCCAGAAACCCACATGGGAACTTCATTAGTTATTAAAATGCAGGGCCCCCTCAGGGTATGACTTTGCAGAATGGACTTTAGGCTGTCACAACCCCCCCGCCCCCCCCCTCCCGGGAATTGATCCCCTGGGGTACAAACTGTACACAGTAGTTTTTGGAGTTGATCTGCAAGCCCTCCAGGGGCTCAAATTCTTTTTTCCGTTGAGAGTAATAGAATTTTCCTCCAGCCAAATGCTATTTGGTGGAGTGGGGGGGGGGGGATAATCCCCTTGAATTGGCAGACCCTTCTGGGACTAATGAAATCCTCCATCCTGCAAAGTACAGCTAATGAATGACTGTTTTGTGAGGCCCATTTGCTGCTTCCTGCTCCGATTCTGAGGTCCGTCTTGGGGGTTTCGAGAGGACCCTGCAAATTTAATTTTTTCGGAAAACCAAATGTTTTTCCAGGGGCTTGGGGGGGGGCGGGAGGATATTTGTACGCCGCGGATTAAATGGATGAATCCCAGTGGAAAGATTTTTTTTCTTTGAAAAACTGTGAGCGAGTTTTGTGGCGACAGGCCGCGGGGCATTAGCGGCTCCCTGGCGTACAAACGGGCGCTAACTGGGGCAGGGATCGCCCATGTGACATTTCACAGTGACCGAGCATCTCGTAGCGTCCTGGAAAATCCCCATAGGTTGCAGCACACAATGTGAACTTCTCCTGTGTGTGACCGGGGAAAATGTGGTGGGGGTGACCTCTACATACATTCCGCTTTTTTGTAAGTGTGTGATTTATAGTAAGCTGCTGTATGTTAGTTTAGATTGGATGGAGTCTATTAAATGTACAGCGTAAGTGTAAATACACGGTAGAAACCTACTTAAAAAAGTGAACTTTATGAAAGTAATGCAATTTAAAGGCCTTGACAGTTTAAAAATTATGGGAAGGGTGTTTATATAATTTATGACATAACTGAATGAAATTCTAAACATGAACAACTCTTCTGCTCTCCTGTCTTTCACAGTAGTGCCATTGATTAATTTAACATCAAATGCCACCTTTTGTCATCAAACTGACCCAAAGAGCATGATGAGAGGATGATGGAAAATGGTGTTTTTATTCATTTATTTATTTATTTTTTTAAAACCCTGACCGTCCAGGTGAGGGTGCTGTTCTCCAAAGGCCCCTTCATTGCCATCTTCGCCAGCGACCCGCACATCATCATCAAGGCCATCAACCAGAACCTGAACAGTGTGCTGCGTGACTCCAACATCAACGGGCACGACTACATGCGCAACATCGTGCACCTGCCCGTCTTCCTAAACAGTCGCGGCCTAGGAGGGGGTCGTCGGCTGTGCGCCACGGCACCCCCCAGTGGCGACGCCACCAGCCCGGACGGTAACCGGCCTGCTTGTCTCGCCGCCCCCTTCCTGGGACCAGTGTGACAGACCCACCCGGAAACCATCTAGTTTTGGATATGATATGATCATGTGACTGAAATGAGTTATTTATGGTCATAATCAGGTCTGTCAGAGAATTATCTGCTTACTTCAGAGCTGCAGCCTTAGTTTAATACAAAGAAATAGTTCATTTTAATACTTAGCTGTGATTTTATAGGCCCTGGTTTAAGTCTGAGAATCCTGTAAACTGAAATGAGATCCGGGGTGGTATGTGGCTCAGTGGGATAAGCCTCCATGCCAGTGAGAAGGTTGCTTGTTCGAGACTCAACAGAACAGTCACATGTCTGTGGGCCCCTGAGCGAGGCCCTTAACCCCCAGCTCCAGGGGTGCTGCATGCTAGTTGACCCTGTCCGGGGGGGGGGGGGGGGGGGGGGGGGGGGGGGGGGGGGGGGGGGGGGGGGGGGGGGGGGGGGGGGGGGGGG
>JAODKC010000032.1:342185-360310 GCA_026777985.1 Mormyrops attenuatus
CCCTGGGCAAAAACACTATTCCCCCATTTGTGCCTTGCCCAATGGCCATAAACCCCCTTGGTTATTGGCCTTTGGCCAACCCTTTTTTTTGGACCCCCCCCCCCCCCCCCCCCCAAGCTTACTCTCACCTCTATATGTGTCACATGGAGAGAAGGATGGGGTAGGCGAAAAGAGAAGTAATTAATAAAGTATCTCCTCTTCTTAAGACTATTCCCTTGTACAGAGATTATCATTCTTCATTATTGTATATAAAACCAGAGCCTATAGCCATATATAGTCTGTAGATGTGCTGAATAATTGGTATACAGTGTGTTGATATACAATCAGGGATGGATTGTGATAGTTAGGTTATGTCATCCAAATATCCATCGTAGAAAGTGTGTGTATCGCAAGTTTGTTTTGGTCGGGGAGGGCTCATGATGTATGGGTGCCTCTCTCCTTCTACAGACGGCCATGAGATGGCGGACCGGAAGGTGTTCCAACACACCCTCGGGGAGCAAAGCCGGCTGGCCAGCAGGGCGGCACCAAACCGCAGGGTAAGGATTCTGAAGTCCCACCCCTGGAAGTCACGGGGCCCCAGCCAGGGGCAAAAAGAATTTTGTGATGTCACAGTAGCTGGACCCCCATCCAGCTGGTTGAGCCTATTGATCAGTTTGTTGACAGCGGTGGTAGGGGGGGAATTGTTGACACACATGTGCCCACTTGCCGGGTGAGGTGGGCGCCCGTCTGTGGGTCGCGGGCAGGGGCTCTAATTGATTTAATGTCTGTTTATCGTTCCTGCTGTGACGCCATCGGCTAATGACAGGGTGCAGCGGCAGTGGGTCGCGCTGACAAAACGATGGCGCCAGGGCTGCCCGCGGGAGGCTAAGTGTCTCTGCCCCTCTCTCGCGGGCGCCATTTGTTTGCGGCGTGATTTACTCATCCCGCCGGCTCCCCCTCTTCCTCGCTCCCCTTATTCTGGCAAGTTCTTTGTTTCCTCCTGCTCTTGGCCCTTTCTCCTCAGGTCTCGATTCCATCCTTCCAACCAGTGCTACAAAAAACAAGAAGCAAACAACAAAGACAAGCATATAATCAAGAAAAGAGGAGGCCTCACCCGTCTCTCCCGCCTAATCTCAGTGGCGAGATGTTTTTCTATATTTCCAGGGGACAGGGTACATGGAGAGAGCTACACAAGGCCCACTTGCAGGCCCCCTGAACTTCGTCTTGCCCCAGGACACCTACCGTCGGAGGCAGATTCAGAGAAGTCTGACCAGGCAGATGTCCTTCGACCTGACCAAGCTGCTGGTGACGGAGGACTGGTTCAGTGACATCAGCCCCCAGACCATCAGGAGGCTCATCAACATCGTGTCCGTCACAGGTGCCCCGGCGTGACTTCCCCCGAACGATATCCAGCCTTCCGTTGCCTGCACCCATAAGTTCATTGATACAGATAGAAATTTGCAAAGGAAACAGGTTGAGTTGACCTGCGTCAAGGTTATAGCGAGCATTCCTGTGAACGTGTGATTCCCATGATCGCCATGCCTGTTGTGGCATGCTAATGCTAACCTGTTAAATTTTCTCTGGCCTGTTGTGGCCTCTGTGCCTGTTACAAAAAACCAGGTCGGCTGCTGAGGGCCAATCAGATCACCTTCAGCTGGGACCGCCTGGCGTCCTGGATCAACCTGACTGAGGAGTGGCCCTACCGCACCTCCTGGCTCATCCTGTTCTTGGAGGAGACTGAAAGGGTGCCCGACAAAGTGACTCTCAAGACCATCTATGAGAGGTCTGTGGAGTGTGGGGGGGGGGGGGGGTCGGCTCAGGGGGATCCCCTTTTTACTTACAGTGGTTTAGTAACACAGCCCATACTGTAGAAATAAAGCTGAAAGCTGATTGGCCATTGGAATGCCCTTTCTCTGTCACTCACTGGTTTCAGTACATGTCATTTATGTCATAATAAGGTTGATCCCTTGGTAAGAATTATGTTCCCTCTTACGCTCTCCATCTCAAGGTTGTTAGTCCAAGTCTGTTAGTGTTATGCTACATGCTACCCTAGTTAAGTATTGTGGGCCTAAATCCTCATGTAGTCATGTGCACTCGTTACACTGTGTCTTATTGTGATCGATATGTAAACGCTACTGATGATTCATATTCGCCATAAACTTGGGTAAAGAGCGGTATGATTGTGAGTGTCCAGCAGGTGGCAGTAGGGGATTTTCTATGCGCAAACTGAGCACTTGGAGAGACCGTATCTGAAGCACGTTCTGTGCGTGTGGACATTGTGTAACCTCGCATTTAAATTGCACATCTGTAACAGGAACGGAGTTGGGCTGATATCATTCCGTGGCATGGTAGACACAGACGTTTAAAGGGGCTCACACTGACATAGCGTTCACCAATCCGCTAGGCCGGGCCATGGCGTCCCCTTGCTCTTGGGTGCCGGTGGGTCGCCCTTTAAAGATTGCTGCATGTTAGGGGATGTTCGAGTGTCATATTCCCAGAGGTCTGAGATATCAGCAGGGCTGTGTGTGTCAGACCACGCAAGGTCCGAGTCCCGGCGTGCAGCAGGAAGGGTGTACGAGGAGATCAGACAACACTTTTTTAATTAATTGAATTAATAAATGTTACCTCGGTGAAGATGTGCATCGGACCTGGATGACGTATCCACCGAGTGCAGTCGCAGTGCAACTTAGCACCACATTTAAAAATTTTTTTTTTGCCCGATCAGGAAGCCCTATCTTTGGAGACATTGCCTAGATAAGACTGTGGGGACCCTTTGCTGCTCTTTTTTTTTTTTTTTTTTTTTTTTTTGTGAAGTTGCCGGGGGATGGGGGTCTGTGAATCATGCATCTCGCCTGTGCTTTTTATAGAAGACTGAGTCACAGCACCCATCTCGGTCGTGGCTTGACGAGAAACTGGGTAGATAGCCCCCCCAAGGTCCTCATGCAGTCCGAGGGAGGGGTGGGGGTCAGTGTGTAACCGCTGTGATCGGGGGCATGGAGCACGGGTTCAGGCAGGAAGCATGACTCAGGCCCTCGGAGGTCAGCTGTCACTTTGTGTTTTGGTCACAGGCCGCTGTGCCTGAACAGAGAGAAGTTTCTGGGTGGCTGGGGCCCTGCCTGCTGTTTCTGAAAGCATGCGAGAGCCCATTTATTCCATAATAAGAATAACAATCATAGCAATAACATAATAATAATAATAATAATAATAATGATAATAGTAATAATAATAATAATAATAATAATAATAATTATTATTATTATTATTATTATTATTATTAATATTATTATTATTGTTTTGGTTATTAAATATTTTCCCATGTCTGGTTTAAATTTTGACTTTGATTCGTTTATCATGGTGTTCCCCACACACCCAAACATTCAACCCACTCCCCCATTAGGGTCGCGTCCCCAGTGAGGCTCCGGTGTTCTAATCGTCCTCAGAATGTGCGTAATCTGCTAATAACATCGGCTTCTTCTGATTAGCGCCACGGCCAGGCTGAGCCGGCGAGCAGAAAGTGCAGCGAAGCACCCTTTAAAAACAATGGCGGCAGTGTGTCCCAGAGCCGCTAGCCGAAGTGAGGTGGGGGGGGGTACGGGAAGTCAAGGGATTCGCCTCACTCACCCTGCTGAGAAAACGGTGATTTTAAACCTCCAGCCTGGAGCCAGTATGGTCCGGTTGAAAGTCGACCCGCGGTGGGCCCCCGGAAGGCTGTGCATGTGCTTAATGCAGACCTTTGTTTACAAATTTGATCATGATATTTATTTTTCACTTAATTTTCAAACAAAACTGGACTAATTGTCAGATAATACTACAAAAAACTAAGATTCAGCCTTTTCTGTCCTCTTGGGTGATTAATAGGGCCAAACCGAAGGGAAATATCCTTTTTTTTGGGGGGTGGGGGTTATTGTTATTACTGTATTTTGGTTTCCAACCAAAAATAGATTGTGTGACGTCAGAATGTGTGACAGTGTGAAGAAACCAAACCAGGAGGGACAAAGGGAAACAGTTTCGAAGATAGTTACCCATAGAAAAAGCGTTCCAGCTAACTCCGGGTACATTTTGGTCTGCTTTGGTCCTTGGGGGAATTTATTTATGGAACTCAAATCCTGACCTTAGCAGGAAGTGCGGCCCATTGAGCTGGTTCTGGTCTGACATCTGGCGCCACGTCGCTGCCAGGAACCCAGCGGAACCGGTGTGGGCCGAGCCCCCTGTACCTGGACCTATCCCCATCTTCACTCACAGCCACTGGCCTCCACGGGGTCGAAAGGTGCTTTCTCTGACCCGGTCTGAGTTTGGGGGGGGTCCTGTTAGAGCTCCCCCTTTCTTCATATAGGGGAATTGCAACCTTGTGGTTTAGCTCCATCCGCGGAATTCCATTCCCCCGCGATGCAGGTGGCTTGCTCTGCCTGTCCGCTCCGAATTTCAGGCTCCTAATTCCCCGACGTGGCCCGCCAGTCCGCCGTCTGCGTTGCCGTGAACAATTACCGCCGACGTTCCCTTTTTAATTCGCGGGCCCAGCGTACAAAGGCCTCTGTCAGAGCCTTCAAGTCCTGCATTCATTCTTGAACAATCGCTTCTCAGTGATCCACGCGAACGTGGGCTTTTAACCGCCACTCTCCCAACTGTTAAAAGTTTTAACTGATGACATTTGAAATGAACACATGGAAAGCGATTTCAGATAATTAGAAAGCCTCTTCTCCCAAGTACTGAAACATTAAGATGACATACTGTTCATTCAGGATTACTTTAATTGGGCCAATTATTGTAATTTGCTTGCAATTACGTGTTGAGATAAAAGCATTTTGTAAAGCACATTTGCGCGATTTCTTTTATGCTGAATCCTAATAACCAGCTAAATACTACTTATGAATAAAGAGCCATTTTTATATTATTTTTTAGTACTTTTTGAACTTTTTTTGTGGCTGTGAGTGACTGACACATTGTCGCTTTCTCTGCCCCTCCTGCCCCCCCCCCCCCCCGTGATATTGTTACGTGACGTCCTGTAAATAAACCTGGGAGGTGTCCAGAGATACAGACCCATTTTCCTTTCTTTGTGTGGCTGTTGTTTCAGCTCAATTTGAGCAGAGGAATAATAAGAACGAATTTAAAAAGTTAGCGTTAATCTCTACCTGTCCAGCAGGTGGCAGGATGGCTAAGGTTCCCAGTTCTAGTCCTAAGAGGGACCGTCTGCTTTGTGTCCTTTATTCTGAATTTTGGGGATATCATGCTAAGGTGTTTTGAAAATAAAGTTATAACTTAAATTAGTTATAACTGACTTAATCTGTTTATTGCCATGAAGCACGGCTAACATTCTTGTTTGTGAACCCCAGTATCACAGAAGGTGAGGTTATTCAAGGCTACTTTTGTCCCCCCTTTAGCAGATCAGCATTGGTACAGTCCATAAATATATGCCGTGCTGTCCAGGATCCGTTGTGCGTGAGGAACACGTCTGAATGGGCCCCTCTGACTGAGCGAGCAGACACGCCACACCCCTGCCCACTGATCTCACAGACCCTCCGGTGAATGCCGCACCTCTGTTTTGCAAAGTCCAAGCCAGATAACTCTCCTGGGTGGTGCATTCCGGGATGCAAAGGGTGATGGAGACACACTTTTCAGTCAGGCCCCCTAGATATCCATCCATCCATTTTCTGAAACCGATTAATCTCAACTGGGGTCGTGGGGGGGGGACCGGAGCCTATCCCAGGAACAAAGGGCGCAGGCAGGACCCCTAGAAACCAAGACAGAAAAAAGATATGACCTGCGAAAGTGTCTGACAGACATGGAGATCATCCCACGTGTTATGGCGGGGGATTTGTGCACTAGGAATAAAATAAAGACTGGTTAGTCACAGCGTAGTGGCCTTTGTGAATCCTCTTTATTCTCCGTGCTGTTCCACGTGTTTTAATGGGTCTTTTCCAGCTTCCCCCAGACAAACACCAAGGAAGAGGAGGCTCTCCCGCTTAATTGGGACCCGCTCCAAATATATACCCTGCTCCCTGTGTAATTAAGCCCACAGTATCCGCTCATTCTGCACCCTGCCCATCCTTCCTCGGCCCGTTTGGGACAGTAGTGCTGACACACTGTTTCCAAGCTTTCCCGTGGGATCTGTTTCGAAAGGACAGTCCCTTGTCGGTTCCTGTGATCCGGGGCCCCATGTTGGTGGGTTTGGTTCTCCAGATTGGCAAGCGACGCACTTCTGTGGCAAGACAATGCCGGTGAGCACACTGTAGCTGTATGACTGTGGGTCTTAATGCTCAACTGGTTTGCAGAAACAAAATCTTTGTCTGGATTTGCAGTTTCTGAACCTGAAATCACCAACACTGGCCGTATGCTGCAGACAGAACAAAAACATGGAGTCTGCAGCATGTAAAAGATGTCAAATTATCCCTCACGGACCTGCAGGTTCACCCCAGAGACTTGCATAAAACGGACATAAAGTAAATCCAAACGTACGCAAGAAATATAGTTTACGAAAATGCTACTGCAGAAACGTGACATACGCCCATAAGTAAATTACCACTTTTATCTTTTCATTTATTTAGTAAGTCTTCTTTAGTACATAGTACTAGTATAGTTTTGCTTTGCATGGTTTTTGCTGTAAGGTGTATTAAATGGTACGGGAAGGTAAATTTGATTGAAAATTTGAGCGGATTACTTAACGCGTTATGTATGAGTTATGTATGTATTACATTGTGGGGTCCAAATGTCCCCACAACATGATAAACACCAGTTATTTTGACGTTGTGGGGACCATATTTTCATTGTGTAACTGCAATCAAGAAATGAACAATGCCAAAAGTGTTGTATTTTTGTTTGGTTACTTATGGGTAAGGTTAGGGCTGGGTAGGAGGCTGTGTGTGTGTGTGTGTGTTCTGTTAAGGTTCTAGAGTCCGAGAGCCTTCCTACATCATCAGTTCATTCATCAGGATCAATGCTAGAGATACTGCATTGAAGGCTGGTCTCAGTCTGAAAGGCAGTTAGGTTATACTGTAAAGCTCAGGCCTGACGCATCTGGACAGAAATTCCAGTGTGGGGAGCCAGTTGTCATCGTGGAGCCTCGCCCTGAAGGTCACGTTCCGGAAGTCTTCTGAGTGAAAAACAATGGAGCGATGACGATCCGGACTGAGCTGGGGCTAGATGATCCTGGGGCTCCCACTGGCGTTCGTTGGGAAAGGCCGTCCGTCCGTCGCCGGAATGCTGCGTGACGTCCACTGAGGATTGTGATGGCCATTGTTGTCCGCTCTGTCAGGAACACTGGTCCTCTTCACAGATTCCTCCTGATAAATATGCAAGTGCATTTCTCAGCCTCTGCGGGGCCGTTTTTTGGGCCGCACCGGGGCGGGTAGCAGCGGCCCACGCTGGGAATTTGGAGCCCTGGTGGCAGGAGAAGAGAGGGAAGATTGTATGCCAGCCCCCCCCCCAACCACCCCTGTCAGCTGCAGTAAGTAGGAGTTCAGAACAAGAGGAATGGAGCTGGTTTATTCTCTTGTTGTTTTGGGCCTGAGTAGCACTGAGATCAGCACTCAGAGTGGGTGGCAGGGGACCAAACTCCCTTGCAGGGTTTAGACATTTTACTGCCCTTTGTGGTGACAAGGCAGATAAATGGTTTTATTGTTCAAGATGGCTGCCAACTTCCTTATGATCCATCCCCCTCTTCACCGGTAAAAGGCAGATACTGTCGCATTCAGACCTGGAAGCTACATCCAGGTTCATGCCATTAGATATTGGATCTGAATGGCTGTGCTTGTTTACGTGCCTGTCCTCCTCAGAGAATCAGCCAGAAGTAATCGTTTTTGATTACTGGATTTGGAGACAGTTTCCTGCGAATGGTGGCTCTTGAGGAGCGTCTTAATCAGTTGGGATGGTGCGGCAGGTTTGTAGGAGGCCCGGCATTCGAACCATAGGGGTTTTGGCACAATGTACAGGGGAGAATGGCGGAGTATGATTTGGGGAGAAAACCGCGATCCACACACAAGCCGGGCGATTCGGACCCATGTGTCTGTTTGTTTGTTTGGGTTTGTTTTCACTCGAGGCGGCGACGTTCGTTCTCCGAGCAAATGTCCTCCTGGCGGGTGGGATCCGGAAGCTTCCAGTCGTCCGAAGGAAGGCAGGGATACCTGATGGCTGGCCAGAGCGCAGGCAGATGCGACTGATGGATCAGTCTGTCGCGAATCTGGACGGCAGAACCGGACGGTGGCGTCCCGGTAGCCGGGAGGGGGCCATTGGCCGGCGCGGCGAGCAGCTGCCGTGTTGTCCTTGGAAGAGGCTGCTCTCCCACGTTTGCGGGCCAGGCTAAACATGGCGTCCGGCGAGCCGGCACTGGCTCCCGCTGCGGACGCAGGCTAAACCTTTCACTTGGCGGCGTTTTTTAAAAAACAACAAAAAGAGAGAGAGAGAGTGCTATCGATGGCCGGGCGAGGAAGGAGCCACCTGCGCGTGTTTAGCACCCAAAAAAACACGGCAGGCGTTACCGATTCCTAAAAAGGAGAAGGCCGTTGGCCGGGAGGCTGATGGTGAAATGAGCGGCACTTCCTGTGTCAGGGGGAAGTCGGCTCTCTTGAGCGGCTAGAGTCACTGCACCCCCCCCCAAGTTGGCGAATCTCCAAATAACCAACAGCTCTCCGGGGGGGTGGAGGGGTTCCTCAGCTGTCTTTGCACGCAGCTTTGCGGGAAAGGAGCGAATCACACCCCACCCCAGCTTCTCTTCTCGCAGCGTGTCCCGTGATTGGCCATCCTCATTCTGCGCAGAGCCCTGGGCGTGCCCTCCACGGGATCGGGGTTGGGGCTTTCAGGCCGGAGATCTAATCCCCCCCTATGTGAGAGATCTGTTCATGCCACCAGCCATCTCGGCGTCTCAATCTCCTGCTGCCCATTTGGCTGGGGGGGTCAGGATGGAGCACAGTGCGTGGCATTGTCTGGTGGCAAACAGCTGTCTGGATACCCAGGTGTCTGCTGTCCTGATTCTGCCCGTCCAGGTTGGGAATCATCCCCCTTCTGGTCAAGGTTGACGTCCCAGCGTCTTAAATGACTACAAACTGTCATGGCAAATGTGTAACACTGATATTTATATTGATAATCAACACAGCTCGTTTTAAGAATATATATTTTTACGTAATGAGACTTTCTCCTTTGTCAGATGTCGTGACGTAACGCTGCGATGCAGCCTATAGGTGGCATGATGTGCAGAGCCAAAATCCGGACCCTGAACCAGCAACCTGGTCCAGCAGGGAGGAATATCACACCCCACTGGGATTATATCCACACCTGTGGGCAGCTAAGACCCGGTGCAATGGTACTAGTAACTCCAGCCACAAACGCCATACTGGGACAGCGAAGTCACCAGTCATCAGAAGTGGATAGTTCAGGTCCAGAAAGTAAAAGTCCAGACTAGGATTTTGTTTCAGCCAACCAGCTGAGTACTCTGTGACTGTGAAAATCTTGGTCTGGACTTACTCTCTGGACCGGAATTACCCACCTCTGCCAGTCATGTAACTGAAAATCCCAAACGTGACGTTAGGCTGTGTCGCCCTTTCCACTGTTCGAGGAGGTCAGCTTGAATTACTTTTATTTTTTTCTGTGCATCAAATACATATTTATTCATATGGTCAGTACAAAATCCATGGGGGGGCACCAGGGCAGTGTGTGTGCAGTGAGGTGCTTCTGATATGTACTGAACACACATTACAATGTTTCTGGTTTGTAACCTAACATAAGAGGCCATGACAGGCCAGATAGGAGTCACGGTCTGCTGGGGCACAGAGATCCTGTCCGGTCCGAATCTCACCGCACTTCTTGGCCCTCGTCAGGATCTCCAAAAACATCCCGACGACGAAAGACGTGGAGCCGCTTCTGGAGATCGATGGCGATGTCCGCAGCTTCGAGGTCTTCCTGTCGTCGCGGACCCCGCTGCTGACGGCTTGCGATGTGGAGACATTCCTGCCCTGCACGGTCAACCTGGACCCCAAGCTACGGGAGATCATTGCGGGTGAACGTGGGGAAAGGCCCAACCGAGGGGGGGATTTCACGCCCTTAAGATGCTAAATTTTTAACACCCCCCCCCCCCCCCCCACTGTGGTGCTATTTTAGGTCATCATGTGCTCAGTGTGACAGTTAGGCCGCTAACACCAGGTCGCTAACACGGGTGCCATTGTCCCTCACCGCTGCCTCCACTGGCAGGAATGTGACCTGCGGTTCCGTTGTGTCATGTCAGCCCCGCTCCCCTCCTCCCCAGCAATGTAAACATACAGCCACCTGGCTAGACGCTGCAAAATGTCGTCGGGACCCCCCACAAAGTTTTGGGTCCACTTTCACACTGCGTTTCCTCGCGACAGGGGCAGCTCGATAGCCAGGAGAACCTGTCCCCCCCCCACCACTCATTCTTTCTCTCCTACTTTTGGGTCTTGGTGACCCACCTCACTTCTCCATTTTGCGTTGCGGAACACGCTCTGGTTTCTTTATCTCCGCGGCCAGAGAAACGGCCATCCTCCGTGCCTCCCCCAGTTCAGGAATGGCCCCCTCACTGTTGTTATCAGCTCTCAGTATTATTAGCTACCAATATTATTAGATGTCTGCGGCAACATGAGGGTGGAACTAAAACAGTTCAGATGGGATCATTTTTACCTGGACACGTAGTGTAATTGAAGCATGGTCTGCAATTTTACTCTAGCTCGATTCTGCCATGTCTGTAATAATTTCAGCCTGCAGTAGTGAATTACCCACCTGCCTTTCAGTAAACACGGACCTCTTTTGGTAATAGTTGTTCAGTCCGTGTTGTGATCTTGATAATAAGCTCGTATCTGTAAAGGCATGACTCTGTTTGTGTAAGGAGGAAGCAGCATTTATACACTAAAAATAGAGCTTGAATGGCTCCTGACTTGTCCGCAAAAACATCAGTCCTGTAGCGTCTTCTGTGGCCGGGATTTCAGTAGCTGCGATGTGGAACTTTCTGTACGGTTGGGAGAGGGGAAAAAAATCAGTTTTTATTGTTTGATTAGTATGCTAAAGGGTTAGGTCAAGCAAAAGGGAAAATTCTATTGTCATTTATTTTCTGGACACACTAACTCTGGTGCTATCCAGATGCATTTAGTTTTATCTCTGCTATCTCTTGTAATTTAGGGATATTACACACGCAGCAGAAATGCAGCTGCTCTGTTGAACACGGGATTCAGACCGACAGCCTTCTGGTGACAGGCACGGAGTCTTAACCCGCTGAGCCGCACAAACCTCAGAAAGAAAGTCCTTTGTTTCTTAACCTTGTTTACTCCACTGCCCAGCTCTGTGCTAGAGGCCAATCCAGTTTAAAAATAATCCGTATCTAGTGTGAGCATCTTTTCACTCCTCCTCTCCCCCCCTCAGACGTGCGGGCAGCAAGAGAACAGATGCATCTCGGTGGCGTGACCTATCCCACACTGCCCCTCCAGGACACACCCCCCCAGCGCGCGCCACCCGCCTTCGGCCAGCACCTTCCAAGCTGCTCCCCCACGTTGGCTGCCTCCGGCCTGCCCCCCCAGCCCCACAGCAGCCAGTACAGCGGCCTGACGGGCCCCCAGCATCCCTTCTACAACAGGGTAGGGTGGGGACTTTTTATTCCTCCGTCTCCCCACCTTCAATAAAGGGGCCTCCATTCATTGCTTTCTGACTGATAAAATAATTTAAAATAATCTAGCCTGTCAAAAACTAACACATGAAAAAGAGATCTGTATAATCAGTTCAGGTTCAGGTGCAATTTAATGCAAAACTATCATCAGAGTGTCTTAGCATGAAAATTAGGGGCAAAATCATGGTGATGTGGTAGTTCAGATGTTCTGCAGCTCAGCACATCCTGGTTCGGGGAACACTGGACCAAATACCCCCCTAACCCTCATTGTCACCCCCATCCTGATTATGGTGTAAACCTCTCCCTAAATTCTCTTAATTTCACCATCTGTCATCTCCGCCCTCCTGACAGTGTTCCATTGTAGTGCTGGTTGTTTCCATAACACTGCCAGTTCAGTTTTTTAATTTATTTATTCTGATTTATTTTTTTGCCATTTAAGTTTGCCTCTCCCCCCGGGTTCCCCCCCAGCCCTATTTTCCCCATGACGTGTACCAGCTGCCCCGGCAGTACGTTCCCAGTTCCCATCATGCACTTCTGCGCCCATCCGTTATGTCTGGCTTTCCTAGGGATACGAGCAGCACACTCGTAAGTACAAGGCCCTTTGCATGACAAATGTATGCAATTCATTTCTACTTGTATGGCTTTATTTCTATAAATACAATAAAATATATAATGTAATAATAATTCCTTGGCCTGGTCTCAGGATGGTCACTGGAGGTTTTCTCTGGTCTGTAAAAGGTGTTGTAGACAGTTTCAAGATAATCATATTTACCCTGTATTTAAAAACAGGTTGCAGGTTCTCTGAATATGTTGGCCCCACCTACTGCTATGCTAAGTCCCGCCCACTCTTCTCTGTGCTCAGGAAGTTATTAAGGAGGATGCCAGCGAGGGTCTCCCTTCTCCCACTCTCCCTCCCTCGGTAACCCCTGTAGGGATAGCATGCTCTGTCTTCCCCGCCCCTTTAACCCCATTGGTCCAGAGGCCCTAACACAAGCTGCCGCCATTGGACCGCTGTGGCTGCACTCTGTGTTTTGGTTGTCTTTTTAAGAAGCTAACCAGTGTAGAGCAGCACATGGAAGCATGTCTGATGCCTGGAGCATGTTGAGTCCCAAACACGACCAAGTCCAACTAAATCAAAGCACGCATTTTCAGGCCATCAGATAACTGATGAGGGCACCCTGTACGCCATCCAAAGGACATGTGTCACCGGTCACTGAAAGACTTCCTGTCGTCCCCCTCGGACCAGACGCCGACCCTGACATGCCACATAAGGACCGTACGCAGACAGGCTGTGGCCAGACGGGCGGCGACAGACGCGGGTGGACGCTCGCGACCCACTCCCAGTCCGATCCGCACAGGGACCTTCGCCAGGCGCAGTCTTCATACCAGAACTGTTTTTCCTCCGCGTTCATCTGTTGTGCAGAGATTGCTCTCTGTTCCTCTTGCGTCGGCAGCCCAGCCGTGGTGTTATCGCCCATCAGCGCTGTTACCGCCCCCGCTAACTCCCATACCAGATTCGAAAGCCCCTTCAGGTCCTTGCGGACGTTTTCAGCTCACCAGGCATCTCGAGAGTGATGCGAGGTCGTCCTTATGTATGTGCCCTTTTGTATTTCCCTGGTTTTCCGGGATGAGTTATCTTATGATATCTCAGAATGCTCTTACCAGGCGCTACTGGGCCACTGCAAAATGGAGATTAAGGAGGTCAGTTAAAGAGCGCAGGCTCTGCGTGCGTGGAGTCCGAGCCAGCATCTGTAACCCCTCGACTTCTGCACTTGACCTGAAGGTTGTTTGTTCAGGTCCCAGGAGCCATGCTGATTTTACCCTTGGGGGGAGGAAAAAGTGCTTGATTTGCACTAGTGACATATGTAATGCTATAAAAAAAAAGAGAACAACCGCACACGTTATCACACTTTTTTTTTTTTTCTTTTCATCTTGGTGAAGCTAAATAGATGTACTTCCACGCACATCTGCTTCACGCTCCACCTTCTGGTCGTCTTCCGGGGGGGGTGGGCATTTGCCCGGATTTCTCAGTCAGGGACTCACCGGCTTGGATGTCTGTGCCATCTGTGACACACGGCCCCGTTTATATTGCCTTAAAACACGCTTCCCTTTCGCCCTGCCAGCGCACACAGTAATTACCGCCTAATCGCAGGCAAATCATTTTAGCGCCCCTCTGTTTCTTTTTTCTCGCAGTGCTGTAACGGTGATTACCGTCCTGTTCTTTTCCCTTTCTGTCCTACCTGTCAGGCTGTTGGCGGAGCGGTTCAAGCCGTCCAACAGGCTGGACAAAAAAACTGACAGATTTGCTGTGACTTCCCCCCCGTTGAGTTTCTCCGTCGGTTATATCGGCTTGCTAAGACATGGCTCCCTCAGAAGGTGGCGCTCTAAGCAGCTGTCCATGTCGACTAATGGGTCGATCGCCGTTGACACAGTACCGCAAGTGCTTCCTCCATCTAACCCCGTGTGTGTCTCATCTCCGCCCTCTTTTCACATAACCTTCCTATTCTCCCTCTGTTTCGCTCCCTTTCCCGGCCAGTTTCAGCTCCGTTCCCTGCCTCTCAGACAGACCCAGGTAAAGTCCCTGCTCTCACTGTGTGTCCAGAGCCGCAGATAGAGTGTGTTGTGCTTTAATCCGCCATTTTGTGTGTGGCGAGAGAGCGATGAATGTCAGGAAAGCCACCATACTGCGTGAAAACTCCAAGTGTGACTGTAAGGGATACTGACCCCTACAGGACAGGTGAGATTTAGGGAATAATTTAATGTGACTGACTTATTTTGCAAGCTGGGGGCCAGTGTGGTTCAGTGGGTTAGGATGATGTGCCAGTGAAAGAAAGGTTGCCTGTTTGAATCCCGGGATCGGCAGAGTGATGTCACCATTGGGCCCCTGGGCGAGGCCCTTAATCCCCACAGAGTGATGTCACCATTGGGCCCCAGAGCAAGGCCCTTAATCCCCACAGAGTGATGTCACCATTGGGCCCCTGGTCGAGGCCCTTAATCCCCACAGAGTGATGTCACCATTGGGCCCCTGGGCGAGGCCCTTAATCCCCATAGAGTGATGTCACCATTGGGCCCCTGGCCAAGGCCTTTAAACCTCTAACTGCTCCAGGATTATATGACCCCACTTTTTCAAAAATGATACATTGATTTGGGTAAAAATGTCTCCTAAATAAAGTGTAAATTTAAGGCTGGTCAGCTGTTCCAAGGCCTGTTCTGAGCACGGCGTCAGGATATTCGCACCTTAGCTCGTAGGTAACCTGAGTTGCTTTTATATGAAAGATAAACCATTTAAATAAAGAGAAACAAGCTAATAATCTTCTCAGACGCAGCATGTAAGGCTAATACCAGAGGAACGCCCCCTTGGTCCTCAGTTAGCCCCTCCACGTCGATGTCCCCTAACATGCCACAACGAGAAACCTCCCGGAGTGGCTGAAGGAGCCCTGCTCCCCCACCGGGCCATGGTATCATTCACATGATGTTTCAGTCATTGTCTTTTTATTCTGATACTTATTCAATGCATTTTTTTCTTTGTAATTTATTCATGTTTTTCACCAAATTAATCGAGGTCACCGCCGCTAAATGGGAGTGAGGAGTTTCATCTCTTCTCGCATCGCAGCTCGTCCTCGCCCACCGCTGAGATAATGGCTGCTCTCAAGTGCCTTCGAAATGGAGAAATTATGAGTCCATTATTAACTTGCACCAAGTGGCAGGCAGACTTTAGTCTGGGTTGAGGTTAGCTGGTAGGGTGGGAGGTGTCAGGGTAGCTGATAGCACCTCGGTTAGCAGGCATTATCTGCCGCCATAAGCATACCCTGGGT
Organism: Mormyrops attenuatus; assembly: GCA_026777985.1. Taxonomy (NCBI): domain Eukaryota; kingdom Metazoa; phylum Chordata; class Actinopteri; order Osteoglossiformes; family Mormyridae; genus Mormyrops; species Mormyrops attenuatus. The sequence continues at coordinate 357,576 of JAODKC010000032.1, forward strand.
AACATTGTTAGCGTGTAGCATTTGGCATTTAGCTGTTAGCATGTAGCATCTAGTGTGTAGCTATTAGCATGGTGAGATGTCGGGCAAAGCAATCTGCTTTGGACCACGCTGCTACTGCACAATCGCAAAGAAAACTCATCAAATTTTGGTCCGGCCTAGGAGAGCGTGCTGTGCTTAATGTAATGTGAAATCTAACCTCTCTTCCAGGGAAATCTTCCCTGGTTTTAATTTAGTGTTCAAGCTCCGGCAAGCAGGTTTCTGGGAACCCCCCACCCCCACACACACTGACTATGCAATCCTATTTTCTGGTCCCGGCTCCGTCGTATAGGATTCCGCCATGGCCCCCCCCGGCCCATCCGCCATCCCACTCAGCTCCATGACGACGGACTGTGTGTGTGAGCAACTCCAGCAGATCGAGGGCATCGACCCCACCATGTTGGTGCAGTACTCGGCCACCATAAAGAAGGTATGGCCTGATACGACCAAGGAGACTGAATCAACATCCTTTTACCATTTCACCTGCAGCCGGTGGGCTGGGGAGGGGTTTCGTTCCTCCTTCATGAATTTGGTGTTTGGAGTTTGTCATGTGACAGTCAATTTCCTGTTTCCTGTAATTTAATGTCATTCTGCAACTGTCTGGTTTGCCTCCGGTTCCACCCATGACCTAGGGATGTCCTTGGCATGCGCAGTGGTGTCACGTGACGGTCTGCGAAGGGTCATCGTGAACAGTGTCATCCAACCGTGTCGTCATCTGAAAAAACATAATGACCCACTTTTCCATCCCAGGCCAACATCAATGGCAGAGTGCTGTCCCAGTGCAATCTGGATGAGCTTAAGAAGGAGATGGACATGAATTTCGGCGACTGGCATCTCTTCAAGGAAATGGTGAGCTGAGAGACACGGACGAGAACAAACGACGGCTCGCCTTTAAAGATGCATCTCGACTCCAAACATTGTGCAACGTGAAATGTGTGTGTTTGTGTGTGTGTGTGACTCGTCTGTGTGTGTGTGTGTGCATGCCGTTTCCCCGGTATTTTGGATTTTATAACCCGTGTCTCTTTGAGAGCGCAGCCTGTTCTAGGTTGAAATCAGTAACACATGTAGCCGCGCTGATCACATTTCCATTCAGGCTTATACAAACGAATGCCGAGCTGCCAAACGCGGCTGGCCATCTGCTCCAGAGCGCCTGACACTCGGATGAAGGAAAGTTATTGTCTCTGTGCTTTCCGTCGACGCTCAGTGCGGGCCCAATTCTCCTTGCGAACGCAGGGAATCCGACTGGCTGGAAAGCAAGTCTTTATTAAGGCCGCGTTTGGTTGGCTTGGTCTTAACTTATCTGTGTCCTTTCTGAATGGGGTTCTCCATACGCTGGGGATGATTTTTAAGATTCTCTAGGTGTTATTTGATCCAAATAGCGCTGCGAATACACTGGACAACGCCATCGCGTATCTGTTTCCAAGGCCTTTGTTGAGGTTGGGCTGAGGCACCAAAGTCTTGTTTATGTTTTCCAAGGTTTGTGTGTAAACCTGAAAAAGTAGAGTGATGGAAAAGCCGTTCATGGAAGACGACCTTAGGAACAAAATGCTGTTTTCTCTATGCCGTGAATGGCACAGATATCATGTAATAATGCTCACATTTATATGTTCAGCAGACACTTTTGTCCAGACGATGTACGAGCAATGGGGATTTAAAACGCTTAACACAGCGTTGAGTAGGGAAACCAGGATTGGGGTGACGAACGGTGGTTTTGCCATTTCTAACCAGAAAATGGCTGAAAATCATCAGGACGTGCATGAAAGTTTCCACTATGTCCATCGTGGCTCCTTATAGAGCCTTTGAACCCTCTGCAGGTGACAGAGCTTCGTCACGGAGAGAGCCAGGTGCTTCATGACGGCCTGCAGGCCGCCGGTGGGCAAGATGGCGGGACGGTCGCCCCTGGCAAAACCACCACTGACCACGAGACAGTCAACAGGTGCAGCCTAAGCTTTGAGGACCTGAGCAACCTGGGATTGGATGAGCCTCACAAGCTCAGCGATTCCCATTGGTCGGTAAGTGAGGATGCCCTGACTCTGTGGTAACTCCTGCTCCGGATCCTACCCATGACCCCGCCCCCTCGTTTAGTTCCTTGGCAGTCTGGAGTCCCTTTTAGGAGTAGGCTGTCTGGAAGAGGTGTCTTGTTGAGCCTTTGAATTACATGACATTGCAAGGGTGTTTGTACTTTAGAGTGTCCCACCCCCAGGAAGGAAGATGGTAATGCATTTCAAGTCGTTAGTATGAATTTGTCTTAAAGCTTTATGCTTCTGAGGACGCACTGTAGAGTAGGTATGATGGAGATACTTTCAGCACGTGTGCAACATGGAGGGGGCATGCAGGTTTGTCCTCCCTACCCCCCCACCCCCCCATTCTGCAGCACACACTTGCCGTTGCACAAAATTAGAATGTGGTTTGAGGCGAGAATGGCCCACTGTGGCCAAAAAAGCTAATGGAGCCCCGGGCTGGCCAGGTCGACCTGACGACCGCGAGCAAAAGCGTCCCCCCTACGCCTGCTATGAGGGTGGAGCTGTGGGGCCTGCAGTAACATGGGGGGGGGGGGTATTTCTGTCTTCAGTTCTCACTCACCACAGCCTTATCAAATACACAGAGCAGTATTGACATTTCAGCTTTGGGGGGGGGGGGGGGGGGGGGGGGGGGGGGGGGGGGGGGGGGGGGGGGGGGGGGGGGGGGGGGGGGGGGGG
>JAODKC010000032.1:360410-371679 GCA_026777985.1 Mormyrops attenuatus
GGGTGGCGCCGGGGGGCCCGCCCTAACCGGGGGGGGGGGGGTATTACTGGCTTCTGTTCCCACTCCCCACCGCCTTCCCCACTCCCCCGCGCCGCCTTGACTTTCCAGCTTCACCCCCCCCCCCCTCCCACCGCCTTCCGCTGTGGCCTGCATGTGTCGAGAACCCAAACGACAGATCCAAATTTTGTGAGGTCGCGTGTCAGTGGGTGCTAATGACGTGTCACGCACATTGACCCCCCGCCTCCCCTTCGCCCCCCCCACCCAGGCAATAGTGCATAGGACCACCAGTATGTCCAGTCTCAACTCCCAGGAGTCGTCCAGCGACATCTGCAAGCTGACAGACAAGCAGCAGGAGGAGTATCGCGACGCCTACAGGGAATACATTGCGCAGATGGCCCAGCTGGAGGGGGGGGAGCCCACGCCTCCGGACTCCCAGGACAGGGTAGGCGAGGCAGATCAGGAGGCCCATGAACCCACCGATGTCAGCGGTCCATCGCTCGAACCCATCGCCGAGGAGGAGGAGAAACCACAGTCCCAGAGGACCGGGCCATTCCCGGAGCTCAACAGTGAGGAGGAGGAGTCTGGGACAGAGTACACGGACTGCACTCCGCTCCTCAAGGAGGAGAAGAGGGTGCGCGTCAAAGTGCTGCCAGCTGCCCGTCTGTCCTCCGCCGACCTCGACAAGAAGGAGTCCTCCGACTCGGGGCTGAGGTCCAGCGACAGCTCGCCGGAGCACTCGCCTCGGGACGAGAAAATGGGCCCCCCCAGGCAGCCGGCGGGGCCAGCGCTCATCGAACTGGAGCGGAAGACCCACCTGGGGTGGAGTCCCCCGCAGGAGGATGCCACCCGCATGTCACTCTGCTGGGACACGCCCTCCGAGAGGAGCTGGTTCGCCAGGCGTGACTTTGCGATGAGCCGCGCCTTCAGTGACACCACGCTCAACAACAACAACAACAGCGGTGTCCCCTTCCGCCGCCTCGTCACCGCCCCCGGCTCTGGGGTCGTCCCATCGACACGCAAGAAAAAAAGGCTGTACTTGGGCCTCGGAGCCACCGCCATGTCTGCCGACAGCGTGGCCTTTGGGGACGAACAGGAGAGCATCCTGTGACACGTCCCCAAACAGTGCCCTTCATAACTGCATCCTAGTAGGTTGATTTTTTCAGCATGTCGACAACAATAGATGAAATATAAGATTAATAGGTTCCAGTCCTCAAAAATCAAACAGAGTCACCAATTTCATCTGTAATGTACAAAATTGAGGTAACAAAAAGAATTGTAACAAAGGAAGACAGTCTTTGAGGCTGGAAAAAATATGCTTGATCGGGATTAGAGTAGGTCCCATGTTAAAGTTTGGTATTGAAGCTTGTGGAATTATATCAAAAAATGGAGGTCCAGTGTGAATGTAATCACAGTAGAGGCACACAAGGTGGCCTGTGTGTTTAGCATGTTGTACAGCATCTCACCAGCTCCAAAGGCTATGGGACAGGCTGGTCGAAGGCTAGCGGGTGACATTACTGCCGACTGCATCAGATACACCATAAGCACCCCTCGCGGCAGGCGCCTCCCGAACGCAGGAGGGCTTCAGCACTGCAAGAATCACAACTATTTCGGTCTTTACCGGCCCTGCTGGTTTGTTACTTTTTATATCGGTTTAGAAACTGGGATGTGCTCGACGGATCGCGGACACTGGCGAGCGAAATAAAACCGTTAAACTGTTTCTCGTTGTGTCGCCAAAAATGCCGTGATGCCTTTGAATAGACATTGTGTTTGTTTGCTTAAGTAAAATGAAGAAGGAAAAAAAAAACGCTCTTAGGCGCTTGGAAAGGACGCAGAGCGTCATCTGCGTGAAATCTTTCCGTAAATCCGTAAATTCGAAATGGCGTAAATCACTGGGGCTTTTGCGTTATTTGTTGTTTAGAAGAAAACCCACAAAAAATCTTCATAAAGCAAATCTCAAGAACCATATGCCCTCCATAATTAATAAAACCTGCTTGTAGAAAAACTCCTTGTAGAAAATCTCCTCATTCAAGCAAGTGAATTGGCTTGTGTTTTCACTTTGCAGTTTATCCCTTTTAATTGCCTTAAAAAAAACCAGTGCAGTGGTGATTTCCTGCTCCTGAATAAGTGTTACAGCAATGTCACATCCGCTGATGTCCGGCGTGCAACTCTGGTTACAGAGTTAAACCAAGTTCCCTTCTATGGGATAAAATTGATAACGGTCAGCCTCACACCTCCGGGTTGCGGGTCCGAGTCCTGCCTTCTCCCCGCGTCACGTGACTTTGAGTGCCCCCGTAACCCTGACCAAGATAAGTATTTGGAAGGTGGTGCACTAATGATAACGAATGATAGCCCTTTCCACCATGTAAATGTAGTCTTATGACTTTCTTCCTTCTTTATTCAATTTCTTTCCTTCCTTCTTTCCCGTTCTGTATCTCCCTCCACTTATGTTGTATGTATCACAACACAACCCTGTAATGTGCTTTGGGACAACTTTGTTGTGAAAGGCGCTATATACAAATAAATTGGATTGAATTGAATAAATTTAGTACATGTGTACATGAAATGAATTCGAACCACATGCATCGTCTTACCTGATATGCGCCTACGATCATTTGTCTTACCGCCCCACAAATGTACCTAAATATATTGACGTACGAAAATGGTTTCATTACCGTATTTTGTAAAATACGGGCAAATGTGTCCCAGTATATATAACCGTGTATATATATCCTGGGATCATAATGTCATATATAACGTGTGTGGATGTCATATTATGTATGTGTGATTTAGATTTGCGCAGCCCTTTGAAAAAGGAACAGATTTTATTTTTCCCCCCGCAATACACCACCTTTCATCACTAGCTGCACTCTAGGAATTATTTCGAACTAAAGATACAGATATTTGCGTTAATATGTCTCTATTTGTCTATATATTATAAGCAGGGGACATCACCAAATTCTGACGGACATTGTGACCAAAACGCATTTTTTACCACGTATATAGTACTTGCCATACATAGATTTTTGTTAAACCACGTACACGGACGATTCTTAAAACGGACAGGGTGGACAATCCCTGGTTATAACTGTGGCGTCTTCCCCCCATAAATAACGGTATACGGAGGGTCAAACAACCAGTAGGTGGCGTGCTCCCCATACAGAAAAAGAAGAAAAAATTCAACGGCGCTGTCAAAGTGCAGTAATCCGCTACATACCACGCCGATACTTAATGTTGTCAACCCAAGGGTCAGAGCCGGATTCCTTTCTTATGCGATGCTTTGTTAAAACGGGGTTTGATACATCGCAAAATATACGCACCGTATAAGCGTTATGTAAACACATGTACATTCTGAAATGAACAGTAAGGACAAGATGAATCGTGAAAAAGAGTCTCATACGTCAGAATGGTTTTGAACTCAGCATCTGGATGGCTGGAGAAAAAAAACTATTGCTTTTTTGAAAGAATAAATGAGGTTTATTATCAATTTTTATCTTAATTTTGTCTGTTAAGTGGTACATTAGTTATAATATGACAGTGCGAGTTTTAATGAATTAATGTTATTGGTTTCAGCAATTACTTCGAAATCAGTGTCTAATTAAGGGGAAGTTTGAAATAAGGGGTGAGGGTCGAAGCTCATCGTGAGTGCTGCAGTTCCATTTAGTGCCGATGGGAGGAGCAGTCTGCTCGTTCATATTCGCTGCTTGGGGCCCTCTTATTAAACTATGGCATGCTTGTTCTTTGTACTGCGTATTTAATTACATGAAATTACTGGTAGCCAGACGCCGGAATCCGAAATCGAGAGAAAAGCCATCAGCCTAACGCCGACGACTCTGATGCGCTCCATTTTCTGATATGAAATGCAGTTTCCAGGGGAAATATGTATGTTCGATTAGTCGAAGGAGATGCCTTTTTTTGCAATTCCTAATCGAACCATCATTGACTTTTGATTAGTAACAGGCGGGTATTGCACAGCAGAATCATCCCTTGGCTGTGCACTGGGCTTTTGGTGTCAAGGGCAGAGAAGGACGGCTCATCAGACCCAGCGGCGCCAGGGGAACACCTGTTTAACATAGGTTGAAGTTTCTATACACAGGTGAGGCAGCGGTTTCGCCTATTATGGTTTTAATTCTCCATTGTTGGGAGAATTGCAGAAACGCATTACCGCTATGGGTGAGACACGGCGATCGCCCGTAGTGCTTTTTTTTTGCACTAAACGTCCGCGTCTTGCTCCGCAAAGCCGATTGCGACAAAGCTTTTGTTTCGTTTTCGGCTGCCGTGAACGCGCTTTATATAACAATCGACGCAACCGCTGCAGGAACGGTAATAAAACGCTGCTGACCGGCGACTAAAAGCATCTCCGATATTGATTCATGCCAACGTGGAAAAAGGTAGCCGCTTTGCATGCTGGCCAGCAAACGCTCATCCGATGTAATGACATTTTATGATCACTGAGAATAAGCGTCATTGATATTGAACCAACGGTCTTGCCAAGAAAAAACGGCGCTGTATAAATTTAGCATGTAATCATGGACATCTTACGGTCGTGAATAAAAAAAAAAATGCTCGAGAATCCAGGCATCGTGAATTTTAATGTTTCAACATCAAACTGAACAAATGTTACGAGAATGGAGACGTTCAAATAAAGCATTTGATTTATTTTTTTGTATAAAAAGGTACAATTTACAATATTACTTTTATAAAAAGTTTCAGCATAATTAAGTACAGCATTACATGTTATGCAGAAATTTGCAATCTCTGCAACTATACAAGTTAAAACTCCGATGGTAGAGTTTACAAGGTTTCGCTCGCTCGTTTCATTTTTTTTAAACCACGTCCAGTCCTTCATGTGCCAAAAAGTAACAATTCTGACAAGACAGACTAAACTTTATACAATAACTAACCAAGTCTTCTATGCACGCTCCACCTTCGCAAAAAAGCAAAGATTTCTCATGGGGAAAGGGACGTCTTGACAATAATCTTCTTTATTTTTTTTTGTCTTCTTCCTTTTTTGCTCCCACGGTGGGGAATATACCGATCCTTCCATCTGAAGAAAGGACAAACCATGTCTAGAAGATAAATAATTGTAGCTGTCCAAACTCTTAACATATAGATTGTCCTTTTTAAAGTCTCTTGGTTCGATTAAAGAAGAAATCCAAACTGAGAACAAAAATAAGAGGAGAGGAAAAGTCAGTTCCCAGGTCCTGCGTTTTTTGTGTCTTAACCAAACACCTGCAAAAGATTGAGAAAGAGAGGCGTGTTTTGAAAATGCAAACAGGGCAGAGATCCGGACAGACTGCATGGCGCCAGGGAGGAAGCCGCAGTTTTAACATTTAACCAAACACTCAAATACTGGGCAAACCCTGAACTCCAGATGTACACACTCGCCCAGCCGAAGAGCACATCCTGGCAACTTCTCACTTACAATCTGCTATCCGATCGACTTAATTGTAGTTCGGTTGGCGCCTGCTATCTTCTTGCATCAATTATTTGCAGACGTCAAAGCAAGCGGTCCACGCAAGTACAAATCCCAACAGTAAAAATGTATTTTTAAATTTTTGCATATACACACTGTGATGAGCGACCACGTATGCTTCTTTTTAAATGCAGAATAGGAAGCGCTAGCTGAACTCTACCAATAAATAAATAAGAGCTTTGTTCCAGCGATACCGCCAATATACATTACTTAGGTTTACATGAATACAGAACTGCAGTTCCTCTTTGAGCCTATCCGTAAGCCACCGATCGCTCGCAGTACATGACTAGATGTCGTTTTCATATAAAAAGGGAAATATACTTACCAGTTTAACGATAGAGCGTCTTGTTGTCATCTGTGGTGATTTCTTTTGGAAATTCAGCAGACTGTGAACAAATAAATGGATTTATAAAAATTTTGCATCTACATATGCTTGGTATGATCGTGTGCATAGATACATACATTTATAATCTTCGTGATATCCAGAGGAGTAAAAACGACGATGTTATTTGCACTTCAGCTAAGAACCTAGATGCGCTTACTGCATTTCCTTACTATATAATTATCTTTTCCCCCCGATAATACTACATTTTACCAAGGCGATCCCACGCGATTCTCTGTTCGATAAAGCGAGTAACCACGGAAATTCCGACACAATCCAGCCACATTACCTGTAATGAAAGGATGCTAATGTCTGTGTTGAGGGTTGTCAAGGGAGTCCTGGATGTCGCCTGCCCCGGCCGCTGGTGGTGGAGGCTAGTTATAGCGGAATTCGAGTCAAGCGCGATCTGCAGGTCCAGGATGTAATCGATGACATGCTGCAGGATTTCCATCTTGCTAACGCTCTTGTTCTGGGGGATGCTGGGCACCAGCTCCTTCAGCTTGGAGTAGCAATCGTTCATGTTGTAGAGCAGACTTAACGGATCATCCACGGGGGTCTTGCTCCGGGAGATTCCGAGGCTGTGTTCTGACAAGTTGGCGCCGTTTTTCCTGAAAGATCTCACTGGGCTTATTGCTTTCATTTTTGACACTTCGAGTGACTTCGCTGGCGTTTCGAGTTGTACTCGCGGTCGCGTGCTGGTCCTACTCGTACTGTCGGCTGGCAAGTAAACGGACTGATTTTGCAAGCTGTCATTGCCGTTTATATACCCACTGAGCTGGGCATGTCACGCAGATGTTCGGGTGAATTTAATTGGTTGGATGTAGGACGTCAATCAGCGGTAAAGGGGCAGTTCATTGGCTGTTCCCTTCCTATGACTAAATCCCGCCCACGTCTTCCGCGTTCTTAACCAGTGAAAGTTCACGCCGAAGCTGGCGCTTTGAGAAAGCAGGGGCTGCGGTCGGTAATTTGGAAAATTAAACATTATCCTGTACATGTTTTCGATAGAACAAATTAATTTATTGTTAGAGACTGTCGGTCTTAATAAGATCACAACATCCATGAGTGATGAAAATCTTCTGTTTTTAGAAATATAATTTATCTCAACACACTTAGGCCTATAATTTTAAAATATTCACTATATGGAATATAGACATACATCTAAGTCCTGATCACTTTTTAAATATCGTGTCCCACGCATTAAGTAAATAGCGATGCACCCGATTAGAGGAACCCGTCGTATCTATTCATAATAATAAAAATACTAGAAAACCTTGTTAAATCTGTCTGGATGCCCAATAAATAATTCGAAATGTTATTTTAAAAAAGGCATTTCTAACTACAGCAGATAGATAAGTAAACGGCATAGGCCTTTAATCGCAGCGACTTCGTAACATAGTACGCGGGTACTTCGCACATTCCTTCACTCAAAGGAGAGCGCAAATGCGTAGCCCAGTCTTTCAGGCGTCCTGACATTCTTACACCAACTTTACAAATATATGTAATTTTTAATTTGCAAGGCCATTTGGTATGACAGTAGCATTATAGAAATTTAGTATGATAATGTACTGGGTTTTCTATAATACAAATTGATTCTATCAATATTTAGCAGTAAGACTAAAGATACGGAAATACGTCTGGAAGTATCATGGAAGTGTCAATACGTAGGCTACAAATTTATATTTACGTTTAATTTAGCACTTTTATTACAAAACTTCCACTTAAACTTGCACTTTATTGTAACGAGTGCAAGGTAACAGTCTACTAATTTGTCCTGGGGTCGTTCTTTGGTTATTAAGCCAATAACCCAGTAAATTCAAGCTTCATCTAAGCTGGGAAGACCGTGAATAAAAGTAAATATAAATATATTTAGACAGACATTTGACTAATTCGTGTATGCGCCAACACTGCTGCGTATCTAATGGATGATGGTGATAGTGCAATAACTGCAGGTAAATTACAGAACTTCAGACTCATAAAGTGGATAATCGTGCAACATATAAGATAAAAGATAATTTATTAGTTAAAACGTGTATCTTTTTATATCAATTACACGCTGCATTCCTCAACTGGTGCAGCGGATTAGCGTTTCTCGAAGTGCGACGTGATGCGACAGAAGCCGATTGCCCCGGGGCTGTATTGGCTTTTAAGCGCTTCTCCTCCGCGTTTCTTCCCCCTTACGACTGGAATTATTTCCGTAAAAGAGCGCATTCTCCTCTAGCTGACAAACATCCTATACTAACCATAAGGTGCAATGGAATATTACAAAGTGGCAGGCATCGAGAAAACACAGATCAGGATCCAAAGCCGAAAATGTTTGCCCAAATGCAATTATATTTTTACATGAACGCACATTAAATCCTGATATGTGGTGCAATAGAATCACAAATTATGTGTCCATAATTAGTTTTTTGACTTAATGCGACAAAGCCGTCCCATATAAGCTGCAGTCAAGATTAGTCAGATTTTTATTTAAAAAAATTGCCGTATGGACTCTGCGCTTCACACACACACGCCATTTTATTATCCAGCACAATGTGCTCGTTTTAAATTTCGACTTATCCTTTTCTACCAATATAAATCCCTAATTTCCAAAACCGTCACTTGAGCGGTCTGGATTCCTTAAACTGTAGTGCTTTTCTTTACAAATATCTGAGTCACTTTCTCCCCCCAACGTATAATGCAAGCAAAACTACGAGGCAGCATTGCAAGCGCCAGAAGTACTTTGTTTCCTTAACGACCCATGTGCATTTATAACGGGACACGTTGAGATGTGGGATTCTCCGAGTGTCGTCCACATCTGGTGCAATCAGATTTTTCCATTTTCTTGCCTTTTCCTTTTTCTCTTTGCGCTCACAGCTGTGTACATTTCGCATGACACCCTGACTGATCCCTGACAGGTGATGAATTGGCACCGAGCAGGCAGCAGAGCCGAGCAGCGCCGCGAGCTCACGCTCTCGCAGACTCTCCGGCGCCGGCCTTGTGACGTCACCCATTCACAGCGGCCCTTCAGCCAGTCCTCGCGGCGCCGCTCAGTCGGCTGCCATGGCGACCAGGGCTGTCAGTCAGCACGAGCTCTCAGCTGATCAATGGGAGTGAGCGCTGAGAGATCCGAGTTAAATTCGTCACCTAGGTCTTTTGCTGCTCCGGGGCCCGAACACCTGCACTGATTTGCATTTCTTAAAGTTATTTATTTGGAAAAGGGTCATTTTTTTCCCCTTGCACGGTTGCTGTAAGAATGGATGCGAGGCTCTGTCTAATCAAATTCAGCTGCTTGTGTAAAACGTTAATTTTCTGGAGACAAAAGTTTAGAATTATTTCAATATTTATCCAACCATGTCATCCAAAATTTTCGGGGGTAAGCGCTGCACGCCTACGTTCCGGCTGCAATTCCAAACGATGCCTATATGAAAGTATTGCAGATGTTAAACTATAAGACCACGAAATTTTGTAACAACACATATCTAAAACGCTTCGTTTGAACATTGACGGATTTTCGTTAATGCCTCTTTGAGAGGCAGGGGGATTTGGGGCAAGATGCAGGTCCTGAAATTCAATACCCCACAATTATCACCGTCTTTCAACTTGCGATCTCACTTAAATAGTTTGACTCTCTCTCCAAGGAGCTGATCTGGAACGACATTCTGCATCCACAAAGGATTTCGCTGTGTTTTTTTTTCGGTCACAAACTATTAGCCAAAGTTGAAGAGATAAGGCCTAGAAAACAAAATAGGACTGTCAGTCAGTTGATGTTCCCTCTGTAGGCCGGCGTCAGGATGTCTGCGCCGCCTACTTTAACTGTTGATCCAGCTCGCTGCAGCTGCGATTCTCAAACAATCATTCCCGCGGAACAATAATGGTGAGGGCTGACTCTTCCCTTCAAAGTACTGGCTTAAAAAAACACTGATCTAACACTGAGCCCTGAAACCCTTTTCACAATCCGGTCACTGTTTGTCCATTGCCATCTGTGGGAAATTATCCCTATCGGGGTCGAAAATTCAGCCAAAGAAGTTCCCGCGATCGCAAGCAGCGGACCGTTTACTTGCTCTGTCACCCTCTTGGAAAATCCTCTGCGTTCACAGAGCAGCAAACCGCGTACAGCTTACCGTGTGTGAGAGTGATTCTCATGCTCGGAAACGAAACCATATTTAAATTATCGAAATCTAAGCACGCTTTTCTATTAAATTCCCAGCTGTAACTAACCGCACGAGGGTTTCCTCATTTTTGCATTGCTTTTAGAAGCAATGTATTTAGTGAAAAATGCATTTTAATCGATCCAAATTTGTCCAATAAATTTTCCATGCCGAAACAGAACCCGGGCGTTTCAGAGCCTTAGCTGAATGCATTTTCAGTCGCCCCTTGCTTACTGTATTAAGTATCCAGTCCAGGCTGCAGCGGTTCGAGGCGAAACGTACATAGCGCTCCCCCATTTTGCACCCCGGAGCAGCACGAGAGGTTAGCACGCGCCTGTCGCGTGCTGCAGTGTACACAAAAGTGTGGCGCGCGACTCTTGTAGCAACATCGGCCCTGGGGGCGTGGCGTTCGTATTTAGCTATTGTCCAACCTGCCAGGAGTACAGATCTCATTGAGTCATTTAGTAAAAATCACGCCTCTTATATAGATATGAGATATCAGATATAACATGCAACGCCTCGGCTCCTAAAGGGTGAACGGAACACATTTTTATATTACTGTATGAAACAATCAGAGTAAAAATTAATATAGCTTTATAATTAGTATTTATGGCCATATCAGCAGAGTAAAAATGAAAAACGCACAGTTATTAAGTGTGAAGAAATTGCTCTCAATAGATATAAACAAAACGGTAGTGCAGCCTTTGTTTAAAACGCATTTACAAATCTCATAAAAGCAGATTTATTAGTGCTTGTTAGGTTGTTAATTATTACAAACGAAGGAACTTGTGCTTAATATTCCCCCTCTTGCTTTGATTATACATCAGCTACAGTTTCTGAAGATGTACGTGATCTTATTCTCCATCCGAAAGCGGACATAGAGAGCGATGGCAGCACGTTTTCGTGATGTTTGTGTCAGCATCACTGCAATATTAAGGAAAATTTGCTATATATACAGAAAATGCACCAGGAGGAACTACGGCAATAATGCACATTCTTGGAAAAAAAAAAACCTTTTTGATATTTTTACGAATACCTTTAGGCTACACTCTCAAGCTGACCTACAGTCTCCGTTAACCACGTATTGCTTAATTGATGGAGCCCCCCATCCCATAAATAAAGGTTTTTTTTAAAACCGCTGCTCTCAGTCTACCTTGTGCTAATAGCTGTGACCAGTGGTTGCAGTAGAAAATCTGCCCGCTGGTAGACCGGCCCCGGCGGGCGCCCCCCCCCCCCCCCCCCCCCCGGCGCCGGCCCCCCCCCCCCCGGCGCGGGGGCCGCGGC
>JAODKC010000033.1:7816-17948 GCA_026777985.1 Mormyrops attenuatus
TGCCCCGTGTCCGTGTGCTCTATGTACACATGCTCTGTGTCCATCTGCCCCGTGTCTGTGTGCCCTATGTACACATGCTCTGTGTCCACCTGCGCTGGGTCCGCCTGCCCCGTGTCCGTGTGCTCTATGTACACATGCTCTGTGTCCATCTGCCCCGTGTCTGTGTGCCCTATGTACACATGACCTGTGTCTGCCTGCCCCATGACTGCCTATCCTATGTCCACATGGCCTCTATCCATCTGCCCAGTGTCGGCCTCAACTACTGCATGTCCAAATGCCCTGTGTCTATCTGCCCTGTTTCCATGTGCCCCGTGTCTGCCTGCCCGTGTCCACATGCTGTATGCCCACCAGCCCCGCTTCTGCTTGCCCTGTGTCTGCATGCCCTATGTCCACATGCCCCGTGTCTGTCTGCCCCGTATTTGTCTGGCCTGTGCCTGCCTTCCCTGTGTCCACATGCCCTGAATCCATCTGCCCAGTGTTGGGCTCCCCTGTGTCCACATGCCCTGCATCTTCCTGTCCTGTGTCCACGTGCTGCATGTCTGTCTGCCCCATGTTTGCAAGCCCCCTGTCTGTGTGCCCCATGTCCACATGCCCCATGTCCATGTGCCCCCTGTCTGCACAGAATATACAGAGTTCAGTTATAAATGAAAGGCCCTCAGAGGTGTGTAAAATGGAGAGAAGCCCATGGACAGGGGCTATAACCCTTGAAGTTGGGGCCCCCCATGGGTGGAGTGGGACTCACTAATTGGAGAGGCTCACTGGTTACATAAAACAGAGGCAAAGGCACCCACCACCCATCAGGAGTATACGTAGTGTGTGCTAAGTTGGAAGAGGCGGAGGACAGGGAGGTCTATCACATCAGGCCAGAATGATGTGAAGTTGACTCAGTGTCTGGTATTTCCAAACATGGATGAATGTCACATGGCTGGTGCTGGATATGGCCTGTAGGTGGCGCCCAGCGGAGTATGGGGAATATGACGCAGACTTAAAGATGCTAGAATCATTGCGACATTTTGCAGAGGATAGACGCATCCCTGTTTCTGTGATGGACATGAAAACAGGAAACACATGGATAATGGAAATGCGTCATACAGCCAGCAATAAACTTCTAATTCAGCTGGGCGGTGAGATGCAGCCCTCAACCGCCGTGTCCGTGGAACAAGTCGGAGAGCAAACGGCTTTGGCCTGAAGACCCCCGGGGTCCCACCGAACAACCTTAACCAGGGCCCTGAGTGACAAAACTGAAAGCTCTATGATGATAATTTACATTATTGTTAAATGGGTGGGACACTGACAGACACTCCTCCTCTCCTCCAACGTCCAGCCGAGAACTGAGAGTCACGCGGGCCAGTTGCTCAGATACGTCCCTCAGAACCAGCAAGCAGCCACATCCTAGCTGTGAAGACAGACACGGCAGCTAATGATGGAGCTCACACAGACAGAGGTTCCGAAAGCTGGCCGGCGCTCTCATTCTCTGTCAAGGGAATTCCCCGGAAACGCTGGAGATCTTCACGGAGTGACTTTCGGAGTGCTTTTCCGAGTTCCGATCTCCATGCAGCATCCACACGGCACCCCCCCATGAGGAAGGAAACGGCCACGATTAAAAGATAACAGGAAAAACAGTAATAAAATATTAATGGTTGGCATGGGGCGTCAGTGAGAAGAGGCCAGGCCGAGGTCCCGGCGGATGGCTGTCATCAGCGCAGAGAGCCTGACAGGAGACGGCCGTGACCTTTCCTGTCAGACAGGAGGATGCAGCGCGTCCCGAGATGCTGCCCCTCCAAAAGTCCCCAGCTGCAGGACCCCATGGTGACACGCACGCATGCACACACACACACACACAGCTTCTAGAGGCGGTCACTGAACAGAGCAGAGTGGGTAGCACTAAGAGCCAAAAGCAGGCGGGACACAGAAGACACCAGAGGGGCAAGGGGGACAAGACCTGAGACTCAATGATAAGGTAAACAATTTCAGCTTCAGAAAAAGACAGAAGCTCAGCTTCATACTTCCGTGGCAAAGACGTGGTGTTCAGGTGAAAATGTGACTTTAGTCCATCCATCTAACTGTTATACCTGGTCAGGGTTGGGGGTAGGGACATTAGATGTAAAATTGAATTTTCCTTTATGCATGAATGGGCACACAGGATCTACCCTGTCAATGCAAAACCCTTGGATGGGATGCCAGTCTGTCCCTAGTGTCACGGGACACCCTTGGACGGGATGCCATTCTGTCCCTAGTGCCAGGGGGTACCCTTGGACGGGATGCCAGTCTGTCCCTAGTGTCAGGGGACACCCTTGGACGGGATACCAGTCTGTCCCTAGTGTCAGGGGGTACCCTTGGACAGAATGCCAGTCTGTCTCTAGTGTCAGGGGTACCCTTAGACGGGACGCCAGTGTGTCCCTAGTGGCAGGGGACACTCTTGGACGGGACGCCAGTCTGTCCCTAGTGGCAGGGGACACCCTTGGACGGGATGCCAGTCTGTCTCTAGTGTCAGGGGGTACCCTTGGACGGGATGCCAGTCTGTCCCTAGTGGCAGGGGACACCCTTGAACGGGATGCCAGTCTGTCCCTAGTGGCAGGGGACACCCCAGGACGGGATACCAGTCTGTCCCTAGTGGCAGGGGGTACCAGAGGACCAGATGGAAACCCATGAAAACACAGGCAGAAAATTGGGGGTTCAAATCCCACCTCTGCTGTGTGTGAAATAGTGTGATTAGCCTGTGTGGTACGGAACCCCTTAATGCAATGCAGTTTTTGCACAAAAACAAGGAGGTTAATGTTCATCACAAAAAAAAGCCCAGAGTGTGAGATTGTGTGACATCCCCTCCAAGATGGACTGCAACCCCATGACCCAACCAGGAAAAGTGGATAGATGGAGCGATGTAAAAGGTGATTTTAGCAAATAAGCACATACATAATTACACATTATGTCACACGCTAGCATTTTAATTATATATCTAAAAAAACAACAAATGGCCAGCTTCTATAACTGGGCTGTTCTCAAAAGACAATCCTTAGTTTGTAAAGAGCTGATGAAGCCAGTAGAAAGTTTATCTTCGTTCTGAAACGCGGAACAGAAATGGAAAAATGGAAATTACTACACAAAATGGAAAAAGTGATCTATGGTAACATAAAATGCTACCAGGCATAGAATTGTTTACTCTGCAAAATTCATTCACTTTCCAATTCTTTTCTGAATTAATGAACGCAGCGCTGGCTGCGGCGGGCCGGGGTGTGTTCGGGCCATCAGAACTCAAAGGCGCCTTCACTTTGCTCCAAGAGCACAGACCCCACAACACCGATACTTCATTTCGTGACTGTGGCTGAATTTAATAAATGGCCAGATGGCAGAAATTGATTTTATTTGTATTTATTTGTCTTAACTTCTAAATAGGTAAATATTTTTGGTACCGGCACCGATATTTCCCCATTTTTTTATTTTTTACTGTTAGCGATTTTCATTCATATATTAGTAAGAGTCAGATAACAGTAGATTTACGATGCTTGCAGAAAATTGAATGCAGAATAATAAATTTATCAGTCAAGTTCATTGCAGGACAAGCTGACACACTGAGGGCGATTTACGGCGTCAAAATCCCCGGAAGAAACCCAGGCAAACATTTAGAGAACAAGCGGATTCCAATTGGGGCCGGATTCGAACCCACGACCCTGAAGATGACACAAGGCGGCCAGGGGTATAGAAACCCCTAGAGATTAAATGAAATGTTGCTGCAACAAAGGTATGAGAAAGAGAAAACCAGTGATGTTCTGGTTCTGTTGCTTCATTGTAGGATCTGGACCAAAACCAGGGCTGTAATGTCCAACTAAACTTGCTGGAATAAATGCCAACTCTGCAGCGAGACTCGTACAAGCATGGGGCCCAAGCCGTCACAGCTCTTACACTCAGACAGATTAGGTCGAGGGCCTGGCCCCTGCTTGCAGGCTGGAACCAGACGGGCTGTCGGGCCCAATCTGCCACAGGCCACGATATTCCCGTATCCCTCAGAAGAAGATCGGGGGAAATTTAGCGAGGACATTCATGCAAGGTACAGAACTGAGGCGGGGGACTGGACCCCACACCTCACCAGTAAATAGGAGCTGCAATGCTGAGCAAGGCGAGCAAAGCAGGAACAGGCCAGCATCTGGATGGAACAGGCTGTGGACTGTGGGCCAAACCAACGGGGGAGGGACGGGGGTGCGAGGGCGGAACCCACGCAGACTGACAGCAGAGCAGCAGGATCTCGCAGCTCTGCCGGTGCCAGGGAAGCTCTGGCAAGCCTTCCGCTGGCACCCGCTTTGAGGGCAGTGCTTTGGCAGGCTTCCCCCCCGGTACCCTGTCTCAGCCGCTGCTCCAGCTGAGCTGCCCCCCCAACATCACCTTCCGGCTCACACCAGGAGCTCATTCTCTGTTGTCTGACTACAGAAATGAGGTCCAGGGCTTTGGAATCATGACGATAAACCAGGAAGTACAGCCCCCCCCTGCCCCTTCACAGGCTTAAGAGCCCCAAGAAGTTGCCCCGCTGCCCCGACCCCCATCTCTGGCAGAACTGAGTGTCTAGGTGCCACCTCCCTGGCTTCAGCCTCCAAGCTGTCAGACAATCTTGGGGATCCCTAATTAATATAAAAGGCATCTTAAGGTAACTTAATGTCAGCTCCTCTCTTGCTGTCCCATGCGGAGCTGAGCTGACAGCCACAGACTCTGGCGGCTGCCTGATCGCCAAGGGGGGGCTCATTACTCCCGTATTCCAAGTGATTCTTCCAGCGAGCTTCCGAATTTTAGAGCCGACTCTTTCTGGAAGTCTCGAGCATGGCGCCATGTGTTCACAGACTGACAACGGGCACTGTGCACAGCTACGCTGGGCTCGCAGAGTCAACTGATCCCAGGCTTCTGAAGCACCTTTGTACCTGCAGATCTCTGCACGCCAGCGACTGGCTCTGTCAGGTACCGTAACGAGGCGCAGCATTAAGGTGAAGTCGCACATGTAGACTCCAGCGCAGTTTGAACTGAAATCCTGCCCGGATGTAGCAGTTCAGAATACAGTCTTTCTGGATCTTTCTCCCTCAGGGAGTATCCAAGAAGTAGACAGATCGAGCCCCTTCCTCATATGGTAACATTCAGCACCAGCACAAGCACAATCAATCTGTCCCGGAGTCTATGCTTGTTTTTACTCCCAAGAACACTGCTGCAGGTTAGGGGGAAAATGACACCTGACCTGCACGATGGAGCTGTCACAGGCCACCGTGATCGATCGGCTTCCCTCGGGACCCAAGCTGTCTGCTGGGACTCTCCTGTCTGGGGTAAGTCCTAGAGCTCCTCCTGAAAGGACAAGCTGCAAATCTCATCTCTCTGTGACCTATCCGGAAGCCCCCCCAGAGTCCTTCAATGGTTGGAGGTGCTCAAAGTTAATGAGGGTGCAGCATGAAGGTGTGGATTTTAATATCCACAATTTCAAAATACATTAAAAAGCCACCAGCAGTGACAGAGTAACTCAAAGCCTCCTAGTACTGGAACATCCTGCAAGCTACGGCTCTATCTATAGGTGAAACTGAAAGCAGGATATTCTTTTTTTCCATACAGGCAACACCTGGATCACACCCCTCTGCTCTTTGATTCCGCCCCTGTCCAAAAATATCTCCTATCATCTTTGTGAGGCTTAGTGTCATATCATAACATATTATGTCTGACTTCCCTACTGGAATTTCTGTGCCCCAATCAGGGTCCCGGCAGACAAAGAGATTAAAATTTCAGAAATGCTGTTATCCGACAGAAAAGAAGGCTGGCGTGAGAGGCAGTCGGCGTGCATTGGGTCTGTGGATGCTGGGATTTAAGAATGGAATTATTTATCCAGCCTAATTAATTATTCACAGCTGTGGTAGGAGATGTTAGCTTCAAACTTTGTAGCCCACTTGAAAAGGGGAGAGGGACAAAGATAAAGTCACACAGTCCCTTTCAAACAGGCTGCCTTCTGCTTCTTATTTGAAGTCCTCTTTCTGTTTAACTCGATTTTCCATGCGTATTTAACTCTTGGCACATTACCATTTAAATAAAAAGTACACTAAAGAACTATTGCAGAAAATTTGAAAGAAAAAAATAAACTGTTTTTCTCTTTTCCCTGCAACACCTCCTTAATACTTTGTCTGACTTTAGGAAAAAACCTGCCAATGTTAATATGGAATAAATTCATTATAGATATACATCACATTATGATAAGTAGAAGCATTCAGTTTTTTACATTAAATATCTATTTTACCCTCAACAGAATAACAGAATGTCAAATAATGTGTATATTTTGGTGACCAGTTAAAAAACTTTAATTTTTTCTCACCAGATGATCTCTTCCCATTCAGAGAAAACTGTGTCATAAGTGATACTGTTTCCAAGGACAGGGCAAGAACAGCAATCAGGTACTGCAAATGGGAATTAGGTATCATTAAAAAAATAAGCAAACTAAATATATTGGATGCTGCAAACTAGCTGAAAGATTTTTCCCTCATTATAATTTTCTCACTAATGCAGCCCATCGATCATGGCTAACAAAACTGCAGGTTTTTTCTAATTACTCAGAGTTAGAGAGGATTCCGGGGTTCCTCCTGAACGCCGTCACCAAACACACACCAACACACCTGCCACTGAACCCCACCCCATCTCTTAACTGTCCCAAAGAGAAGATGGAGGACACTCTCAGCCCACTTTTAGAGCCTGTCATTAAGGACCTTCTGCTGACTTTCTAACAAGGCTGTCAAAGAGGGCAATTCACAGGAAGAGCGTGTTTGATGCCATTCCCAGCATGCCCGGCGAATCAAGCACATAACGACGGTCTTCCCGTCGGTATTGTGACTTCCGCGAGGCAGCGACTCCACGCCCCGTCAAGTAGATTACCAGCTGGCATCCCATAGTCTGCCGGTGAACCGGAGATGCAGGGGTGAGCCCATTTGTCAGGTCACATCTGAGTCTGTAAAGGGTTCTAATGTCTGGACTTCTGCCCATAGTCAAGTACGATGAGAGGTGGCAGTTTGACAGCACTGAAGAACCTGTCATGTTCCCGTGTGGGAAGTCACCCTCTGGAGGCGTGCTAACTTACGCCACTCAGCTAGGCTGCGCTCAATCCACATGCCGCCATATAATTGTATACGATAAACAATGGCACCTCTTACTGCAGAACGTCCTGTTTAGAAACTATGCATTATTTACTCAGCCATTATTCTCTTCAGGTTGAAATTCTGATGCTTCATCCCTAATTTTTTTCCTAGCTTGAGCTGATGAATATTTAATCAGCACCACTTCCAGAAACTGGCCCCGTTAACATAATTCCAAGTGCATGCTGGTGCTGTCTGCGAAAAGACGGAATTGCTTAGTGCGAGGGTTTACACGGTGGGAGTCAGAGCTGGCGGCTGGCGACCCGTGCACAAACACGGCCGCTTCCTTACGCACAGCCGCTTACCAGACACTCATCCTGCCAAAGCCACAGTGAAGGAATTCACACAGCTTCCATGTTACAGTCAGTCACTGATGAGGTTTGTGTACATAAAACTGAAATACCATTTTGACAAAAGGAAACAGCAAAAATACATCTATTAACTAGGAAAATTTTGTTTCTTATTTTAGATGCAAAAATAACAGGAATAGGGGAAACAGCAGACCTACGTCATACTTCAAGACTGTTTAAACAGTGTAAATATAAAAACAGACATATATCATGGTTGGGGTCATAGGGACCTGGAGTCTATCTCAGGAAACACTGGGCAGCAGATGGGCGAACATGCAGGAATGGATGCCAGTCCATTACAGGGCACAGACACAATCATACTCCATGGGCTCTTTTGTAATTAAGAGATGCCAATTAGCCTGACTGCCAGTTTATGAACTGCAGGAAAAAAGCAGAGAGCCCAGAGGAAACCCGCAGAGCAATCGAATGAATACCTTTCTTCACATGGAGAGAACCTAAATTCACAAGCAGATGTTAAACATTATGGTACAGTGTTGTGCTCAAGTCTACCTTAGTGAAGTCCAAGTCAAGGCCATGTCTTTACGAAATCGAGTTCAAGTGAAGACCGAGTCCTAAAGGGGGCCAGTGGGAAACGAGACTGGGTCCTAAAGCGGGCCAGTGGGAAACGAGACTGGGTCCTAAAGCGGGCCAGTGGGAAACGAGACTGGGTCCTAAAGGGGGCCAGTGGGAAACGAGACTGGGTCCATTACCAGAGCTGGGTAGCCAAGTCCGAGTTCAGAAAAGCACATGTTCAATTTTAGAGCAAGAACCTGAATTCAAAAGTCATAAATTGAAAACTAAACAAATGGCTCCAATTTTTTGTATTTGTTTTAAATCATTTCTAAATATTAATTTCAAAAATTGAAATAATTTTTCAATTATCAACCAAAAAACAAAGGTAACAGAAACACACTTTTTTGTATTAATTATTCACTTCACTGTAACATGACTGTATCCTGCATTTTGAACACATTTAAAATGGAATCTGGAACCAAAATATATGAATGCTTTAAAAGGCTTTTTTTTATTGGAAAAAAACTTATATAATGTAGCAAAAAAGAAATTGTACGCAGAACTATTATAGGCCTGTAACAGTACACATACACATAATGATAGTGCACCTTTCGGTACATCATTTTTGGTTTGGCACGCACAATGAAACAAATTAATGTTTGTTGATGAGGTGTGAGCAACTATCCTTTTGGGGAGCAAAGTACATTAGAAATTTATATAGCTGGAACCGTAGGTGGCACCGATCCGATATCCAGTATCAATATTGAGTCGAGCCTGGCAAAAAATGCTGGATTTGATATCGACGGGGGAGTAAGAAGCGGTTCCGATTTTCCATCTGAGATATGTCAAGCCTGAAAAACCTTAGGACAACACACTGCAGCTCTCCCGGGCCCCATGGGATGGCTAGCTGTTCTGCAACACGTGCTTCGGAACTGTCATGTTGATTGTGTGGAAATACCGTGACTCCATCACATTCGCAGCTTTGGTCATTCGTGAGTCAGAGGTGAACAATTAAATGAGAATATTTTTGGAGAGTGCCGAAAGATCGCAGAAACACAGATAAGCCAAAAACAATGCTGAAAATGTTTTGATCACATAAAATCAAACAATATATGAATATTAGCAATACATACTGTAATATCTATAGTGTAAGTGCATGTTGTATCTTTAATATTAAAAGTCTTGGCTTGGGTATGCTGTGCATCTTTGTCTTTGCAGTGGACCCCCCTCACGTGTTAGCTGTCTTTGTGAACTTTTGAACTTTTCAGTGCGGCTAATTTGGCATTTTTAATAACAGGTCCAAACATTGTGCTCCCAATGTGTCAAGTACAAAGTTTCAGTACCGACAAAGAAGCAGACTTGTGTAAATCATGTTGGCCGTGGATTTTTTCCTGTAGCGTAGCGGCATAGATTTCAGTGACATGACTGAGTTTCCTGACACATTCGCAAACACTATCATTAAGTTGTGTAGTTCAAACTACAGCTCTCTGGCTGTGGTTAGAAGCTTAGTTCCTTGTGACTATGTCATTGATGGCGGAAGGTGCAGTTGAAGGAGGGTAGCCACCATGAGGTCGATTTTCCCATCAACCGCAGCTTCATGCCTTTTTGACCTAAGTGCCAGGAGAATCGACCCCCACGTGAGTAAGCTGAAAACAGTCACATACACTAAATGTAACAAAAAATGTAATAAGAGAATTTAGAGTTTACAATTTATAGTTAATAGTTCTTCTTCTGCAACAGTAACATTGAATTGTTATTTAGGTGCCTTTTTAGAACTTTTTTTTTTGTTTTTTTACATTAAAAAGCGGAAAATCACGAGTGATTTTCCAATAAATGGATATTATTTAATGTTATGTAATTTAAATCTTTTTGAGGGTTCCCCAACGGAGTACTCACTGAGGTCTGAAACGGACCAGGCCACATCACCAACATTGGTATCAGGGATAATGATGGAAACATAAATTTTGGGTATCGCCCACCTCTAATAATGGGGGAGTGAGAGCTGGAAGGTCCCGTCAAATCACTTAAATCAGTTATCATCACTTAGAACAGTTTGGGAACATTTTGGTTTGTCAATAAGTCTCACGTGGCATTTCAGGGACACTTTGATGAATTAACATGAGATTAGTGTGT
>JAODKC010000033.1:18048-72825 GCA_026777985.1 Mormyrops attenuatus
TTTCAGAGTGTGCAACTTAGGGATCAGCAAGGCCTTGACAGGCTTCTCCCCGGCCCCGCAGCTCTGATCAGCACAGGCTTCTCCCCGGCCCCGCGGCTCTGATCAGCACAGGCTCTGCACTGTCAGTTACGGTTTGTCCTGATTTAATCAAATGATCTATGAACTTTGCTTATGTCTTAATCACACTACATAGCATATTAAGGGACTACACAATCAAAATCATTAACTTTCCTACTAGAATTCTACAAAAAATAAACAAACATGAAAGCAAATGTACACAATGTGTCCATTAAATTCCATCGCACGTTCAAATGCTATTCAATTTTGTTTTTTTTTTGTTTACATTTTTTAATTAATTAAGTACTAGCACATACAATAACAGCCTAATAGTTTTCTGGTAATTTGGATTTAATTATATGGCTTAATTTAAATATAATGGAAATTCAAATTTCCATTTCAAAGCATTGTCTGATGGGTTATAAACATATCTTTCAAAATTAATGGGATAAATCCTTATATATAAGACATATCAAAAAATATATTCGGTAGAACTCAACCTGTCTTTATGCAGTTGCTCACTCTTCCAGCACTATATATCCTCATACATTTTAAATTAGCCAAAAATGACACTAATATAAAAAGATGCTAAAACAGTGGAGGTGGGCAACTAAATAAAAGGAATTAATGACCATCATATTTTCCACCTTATGTGTAGGAATGTTTGCTGCACTACCACTGAAAATAATAAATCTGTCAAAAATATGAAGTTAATATTTTTCATTACAGAGTATGAGCAAAAAACAGCTTGCTTCCCACTATGTTCACTGAACGCATCACACTGATACAGGAATGTAATTGATTGTAATCCAAAATTTGTACATATTTTATGACTTTTAAGATTAAGTGTCTTCCCTCACTGATTTCTCAGATGACCAAAGCAAAAAATGAAAATGCATATGAAATAAAATCAATAAAAATGTAACGGGAGTAAACTAACGTGACATTTTATAAATGTAATATAGCCAGACTGTCATTAAGTACTATGGACGACTTATTCGTCTCCCACATTGCACCTCCCCTCTTGCGTGTAGAATCTTCCCGTAACGGGGGTTAGATTGTGGCTAGGAGACAATCTGCAGAGAGAGACAGACTGATGTACAGACAAAGAAAAATAAACAGACCAAAAGGAATATTAATCAGCTGTTTTGATTAGCATGGCTGCTCAGCACAGCCCGGTAACAGTGACATTGGCCGTCAATGTCATCCCCTTTTGTGAAGCTGCACCGTAAAGTGCTTAATTTGTGCGCTAATTAGCTTAAAAACTCCACAAATGAAAAATTCATGATGGCTTTGGATTGTTTAATTGAGGGAGCATTCTACATTAATCGAAGCCATTTGGAACGCCGGCTGCAAGGGAGTGAGCGAGGGAGAGCCGCTGAAGCACAAAGCCAGCCTGGTGGGTCATTTCGGTGTTTCCCAACCCGGATCTCGAGGAGCCGCAGACAGTCTGCGTTTTTGGGAGGAAGAAAAAACGTGAACTGTCCTACTGGGAGCTGGGAGGGAGTAAAAACGTGGATGGTCTGGGGGTCCTACCGGGAACTGGGAGAGAGAAAAATGTAGTCTGTCTGGGGTTTCCTGAGGAGCAGTTTGGAAAACTACTTCACCCTATCCCCACTTTCTTGGTCAGCTGAGGGTTGGGCGATCATCTAATCCATGTCAGTGGGGAGTCTATGAGCTGGGACAGGGATTGCAAACTACATTTTTAATTAAAAAGACCTGGATTTCACTTGATCACTGAGTTCTTGTTGTATGCCCATTGGCGGTTTCTTATAATCATGAATGTGTCACTGTTAATGTGAAACAGCTGGACGAGTCTTTCAATCAAGGAAACAAACCAGTCAAAACAGTCAAGAACTGAATTAATTAGTCAAGCACAGGAGCGTTTCAGTTTTAAAGTAGTTTGAAACAAATAAACAGGCAAAAAACACACCAGTGAAATCAGTTAATTTTCCCAAAAGCACATACTTGATAAATTATTAGAAACGGCACCACAGCATCAGCATATTGTTTCCATAAAAATTATTTCCTATCGCCATGGAATTAGCATTTCAGCAAATGTTTAATAGAAACAAGTCTTTACAAATGAGTCATTTTTGATCAATTCAAGATTCTTTCTTGAAAAAAATAAAACACTCAAGGAGACTTCTACTTGTGCTTGGGGCATTTTTTTTATAATTTCTTAATAGCATCAATTTTTCTCTGAAATCAAACTGACAAGCTGGAAAATGTTGGCATCCTTCTGACTGGAACTGCCTGTTGCACAAATCCCATGATTGATGTGCAAAAACAACATTCACATATTGCAATTTTTACAAGGGGTTCTACAAACCTGCAGCATCATGGGAACGAAGGAAACATCAATAGATGATGGCGAGAGGCTTGAGAAAGGAAATGTTGGAGCATAAAAGCAGTTTAAATGATAACAGGAATTTAACATGCATGGAAGTGTGCATTTGAGAACATGCCTCAATTACACATAGCTGGTTCTCCTCCAAAGGTTGTCAGCTATGCCTTCTGGGAAGGCCTTTAAAGGCGCAATTCTAAAGGGACACCTGCGGGAACATTTATTTAAACACAAAGCATCCATTACATTCTGTCTCCATAACTCCTACTGCCCTACGGCTAAGGCGTCTGGTGCCAGGATTGGCTCAATTAAAAACACTCAACGGCATGGATGAATGTAAAGTTTCTGGGCTGACTAGAGCCGGCTCCAAGTGACAGCACATCAATGCGAGCCTGATGGGCGTTAGCCCAGAAGAAGGGCTGATTAAAATGGCCTGTGTCGAAACTGACACCTCCGCTGCTCTCCAGTGTGTCACCAATGGCAGCCTGAGCGTTAAGCGGGAAACGGTGCTCGGGGTCATGGGGGTTTATAATGATGTGACGCGCCGCATACAATTAGAGGTGCCATTCAACCTCCCTGCCATCATATATTTTCTCCCCGGCTTGCTCTCCTGTCCAAAATGTTATAATTGACAGATGGAGGCTAAGGGGTCTTTTGATAGCCTAACACTTTCAAGGAAGAGATAGTGGAAACAAAGAAACTAATAAAAACCAGGGATCACAGTTATACAAGCCCAATATAAAGAGAGCCAATTCAGAGCAGTCAGCACTGGTGAGCAGAAGCTGGATCATGATGAGGCTTAGAGCTGTAAGGACTCCCAGTATGTAAGACACTGGTGTTAAGCACTGGGTTTGGGGAGCCCCATCAAGGGGATTTTGAGGCTGGCTGATGGGGCAGCTGTAGTACACACAAGGTGAAAGTAGCTGATTTGCAAATGCTGATGCTCCAGAAATACTAATGGGAAAGAAAAGCATTAAAAATAAACAGAGCACTATTAGGCAGCACTGCCGCTTCACACCTCTAGGGTGGGGGGCTCAAATCACACTTGGCTTTTGCTGGATATCCTCCTACACTCCAAGGACGCACTGCTAGGTTTCCGGTCATCTGTGAACTTCCTGTAGGGTATGTGCGTGGGCCCCAGGGCACTGAGCTACCTGCCATAGGCTCCAGGTCCCCTTAACCAGAATAAGCAGCTGAAACATGGATGAAATATCCATCCATCCATCTTCTGTAACCGCTTGTTCTATTCGGGGTTTCAGGGGTCCAGAGCCTATCCCGGAGACTACAGGTGCAAGGCAGAGAACAACAAAGGACAGGGCACCAACTCATCACAAGGCACACACACACACCATTCACTCACACATGCATGCAGAGGAGCAATTTGGCAACTCCAATTAACCTCACCATGTTTTTGGCCTGGGTGGGGTGGGGGGGGGGGAAACAAACTTCACATACATGGAACCCTGGCGGAGACACAAACCCGGATCACAGAGGTGTGAGGCAGTGCTAACCCCTGCACCACCGTGCCACTCCCGGAGGAAATGTGCCAGATTAAATTTGATATTCCAGAATCAAATACATCAAGACATATGACACACTGAGCAAGTATTTCCTTATTTACCCCAAATTTCAAAAACTTGCAGTCATACTGAAGAGTGCTGCCTCATGCAAATAGCTTGCAAAGTGACATGCCATAACACAAGAGCCGCATTTCATTAAACCACAGAAGTAAATAAAAATAAAATAAATGAAGAGTAATTTCAGCTATCACTCATAAGAGACTTATGAGTGGTTATAAGAGATCATAAGAGATTTATGGAGGTTAGGCATCCCACTGACTCACTGCATGTACCCAGGGCCACACATGTGTGCACCCCACTCCCAACATAGCAATGAGAAGCAGCACAGAGCCACACAAGGGGGCGCCATGTTCCACGGGTCCCTGTGAGGTACGACACCCACCAGTGTCCACCAGCAGCAACGGCGATAAATTACAACCACACGTTGACTGTCAGGACAATGACATTGAGCGCTGCCCTAAGTGGAGGAGAGGAAGGGACACAACGGTCCTGCTTAGACAGCCAATATTAAATGTAAATGAGCCCCGCCCCGGTGGGGGGAAGGAGCAGTACAATGTGGAGCGCTGGGAATTTTGTCGTAGGACAATCAGATACTCCATGAGCAGCATTTCTACAGAGCCAGTGTCAGGTACCAAACTCCACTGTACTCAGGACCCCAACAAAAAGCCAAATATAACTGATGATTTAATGTTTGAATGAAGCCTTGATGAGGCTACATGTTACAAAGCGACATCCACGTTACTTCTGGCACTGCGGTGACTAGCCGACAATGACTATCTGGTTCACCAGTAAAACGGGAGACCCTGCAAACTTCTCTCTGCCCGTCACCCAGCTCAATCTAGCTTGCAGTCCCCAGCCGGCTTGCTGCTGATGCGTGAAACGCTACATTTCCAAATGGCCGTGCCACAGGAGTGACGGCCGGCTGATTCCCATCCTGTTGCATACAAGCAAGGCGAATAAGCTGCTCTTGCTCAATCCGCTGGAGGATGGGGGGAAGGCTGTGTCCGCAACGGAATATCCCCAATCAACATGTCAGAAGCAAAAGTATAAAACTTACAGCATAGCATAGACAAGACAGAGGCAACACAGAAGGGTTTTATTCATAGAATAAATTGATTTATTTCTGTTGATCTGTACATTACACAGGAGTACCTGGACTGCAGCAAACACATGAAAAATGATGTTAAAAGGCATGGCTGCTCACATGGTAGAAACATCTCCCAGGACAAGCTGTCCACCCTCACCACCCACCACTCATCATCAGAAGGTTCTAGAAAGCTGTAGGAGGGCGCCAGACAGACAAGCCTCTGCACTCACAGCTCTCGCTGGCCAGCATTGGTTCTTGGGCCCCAGTGACGAGACAATCCCACCCCCCACCCCATCCCACACCACACTTGCCACAGCAGGGGACAGCCCTCACAGATGCACCCCCGCCCACAAGTCTTCTCCTTAAAACTGGGAACATACATCTGAGAGCGAGGGAGAGCGTTCCTGCGACACCTCCATTGCCCATGACACACACACACACACACACACATACACTGAAATGGCGACATGGCCACAGCATTTCATGAACAACAACTTTACAGCTCAGCCAAAACGGGGCCGTCACCCTCTATGCCCCGTAATCATTTTCATAACCAGTCTATTGTTTTTGTGTACAACATTTTATTGCTCTCTGGTTCCATTCTGCCTTTTTTCTGTTTTACATGGTTTCCTTTTCCATGTGTCTTGTAGATAGCTTTGTCTGGGCTTCAGTAGCACAAAGGGAGGACAAGGGACCAAAACTGGATATGTAAAATACCATCACTTATGCACACAGTAAAATTTATTCCAGGTGTTTTTATGTCGAAGGTCAAACTCATCATAATTAACCTTTACAAGATCACTACCCCCCCCTCCCCCACCCCCCCAAAAAAAGGAAAAGAAAATAAAGTGTCGCATGACCTAATTCACCTTTGGGCATTCCACTCTCACTTTGGTACGATATTCAGCGTCTCTCCAGGCTCCTTACAGTTCATTATCACAGAGACAGTGCTCACTGACGACCAGCAGCCATCCTGGCCCACCCCAAAGCTCAGCGGAGCTACCGACCGACCACTCACAGCTGAGGACCTCGTCTCAAATCGGACTGCCCAGAGATGCCCACGACATCATCTTAACAGGTACTATGCAACAGATATGCACAAAATTGTAATTATTTGGTTTCTTTTTTTAATCATAAGAGAAAGACTGGTTCCCTCATGGCTATTTCAAGTATTTTGTTAATCAAAATAGATGATTTCAGCTTGGAACAAATTTCACTAAATATTCCAACTATTCCTCTTCAGGCATGTATATTTATTATAAAGTACAGTGTTAGAAATAAAACCGTCAGACCGCATCCAACCAATCAATGCTCAGGTGATCTGTGTCAGTCCAATCAGCGATGACGACACAACGAGTAAGAATACCAAGTGCGTGCAATTCTGTCAACACGCTGATAAAACTTGCTTAAAATGCCTAAGTTTCAATATCTTAATTTTACCAGTTGTGGGGAAAAAAGTAGAAAAAAAAGCTAGCACCATCTGAGGTAAAAGATACAGTTTAATCCACTGTATGTCCGCTGGTAGCACCGTCAATCAGTAAAAACCGCTAACGAACGACACTACTTACACAACATTTCACTAATTGGCTATATTTAAAGGACTGTAGGAGAGAGGTTAGCAGACATCTGAAGCAATGCTATTTCTTACCATTAACACATTTTCTAAGCTACTCTGGTAGATGCTGCCTATGTACAAGCCACTGGTGTGTTACGGTTTTAATCAGTCTCTATTTTTCCTCAAAATGAATGCAGACAAGTAGAGCAATGAGGTAGGATGGTGATGAAAGCACTGTAGATAATTTGTGAAAATGGTCAAAGGAATTCCATTTTACAATCAGCCTCCATTCCAGCTGCTTCACTCCAAAACACATTGTGACCACCCCCCAACCCGGGGCAAAGATCACGCAAAGGGTCTCTACTGTATGTCACAGGAGTGGTGAGGCAGACTTCAAAATCACCCTTGAGCAGTCGTCTTTAGTTTGCTGAAACATTTTGAGTGATAGGGACATCACAGTTTGGGGTGGTGTCACATGGTGCTAACGATGGGCAATTTGGTCTGTTATTCTGACGATTGGTCCTCAGCCTGCGAGTTGCAAAATTTCAAAATCTTAGGAGTATTTGTCTAGTACAAAAATATATATATCAAACAGTACTTGCAGCAGTATTGACCTAGACATTTGTTTTTGGCATCAAGAAGGACAAAATATAAATAATAAAAAATATATATATATAAAAAGCACAGAATTTAAAGGACTTCTCTGGGATCCACCTAGCTGAATGGTGCTCACTGCCACCCCTAAAAGCTTCCCACACATTAGATTAAAATGCTCTCCAGGAACCTGCGCATTCACACACAAATTACAGCATGGGAACAGCCAGGACACAGAGATACATTAGCTTTAGTAGCCATAGAGTATTTATCCTCATTTAAACTTCCCAAACTATTCAGAAGGGAAAATACGTGCAAGTTCAAATTCTGCAAATGTAGCACTTTGCGATCTACCAAATCCTTTTTGCCAACATTTGATACTTTGGCTTAACATTTTGTCTCACGGGGGCGAAAAACAACCTCTATACTCAGAACGGATGCGACCAAAAAAGTGCACATACAATAGTCTCAAAGGGCCCTTGGACATCGACAAAACGTCAGAGACCGTCACCATTTAGGGAAAGAGTTGGATGAGCCTTTTCACCGAGTCTGAAAAAACCCAGAAGAGGAGGAGCAGACCTTCTGGTCCCAACGTCCACTGCAGAACATGAGCTGTGCGGCAGCACTAAGTACCACTGCAGTCTACAGGAATGTATGGGTGTGAAATCCCAGCGATCAGCTCCAGCTCCCCCAGTTAGAACTCTACACGGCACACAAAATGGCGGCCTCCACTAACTACAGGAACGCAAGAAGCGATGACTACCACAGGAAAGCAGTAAGGCTTTTATTTAGCTTGTGCACGACTCGCGCTATGTTCTGCGTCCGTGCAAGCAACACAGGAGGCTGTATTGTGGTGAATGTGAAGCTTTTACAACTGGTCAGATCCAAAACAAAGCAGCTTACCATTAAAGAGTAATACGAAAATCCATTTGTAAGCAAACACAATGCGTATTCCCTTATGCGCCATGATAGCACGCCAGCAGAATTAGCACTCGTCCAGTGTTTCCACCCCCATGACCTCTATCCCAAAAAAATGTTCCATCAACCTGCCATCTCAAAATACAGATATGAACCAGAACCCCCCCCCCACACACACACACAAATACAGTAAAATATTGATGAACAGATGTAAATATTGTACAGTTCACCATGTGTACATTAGTTTCATTACCTTGACTCGTGTCAGGTATATACCCAGTAAACCCAGGTATACTGTTTTCATAAAAAGAAAATACATATAATGAAAGGACAACATACTTCTCAATCCCCTCACCCATGTGAACACAGCAAAACCCACCCTAAAATGGTTTTGGGATGGCAGATGAGTGATAGAAGGATGCACACCAACTTTTCAATGGGGGTAGAAAAAAAAACGCACACACACAGACACACACACGCACACAGACACACACACGCACACAGACACATACATGCACACAGACACACATACATGCACGCAGACACTCACACACACATGCATGCAGACACACACATGCACGCAGACACTCACACACGCACGCATAAAGGAGCAGCTGACAGCTCCACCCAGACACCCCAAAGAGGCTGAGCCTTAACCAGAAACAAGCGTCCACACATTTCTCTGCCAATTAGGAAAGCACAGCTCAAATGTAGCGGACAGTTATTCTTGCTGGGTTTTTTTTGTTCTGATTAAACGGCTGAATGGAAAGGAACAGCATGAGAAAATTGTCTTTGATGTATAGTGCCAAGTCCAGCTAAGTCAAGCTAAGGCAACCGAAACAGACTTAAAATCCAGCCCGTAACCGATTACTTAAAAAAACAAAACAAAAAAGGTTAATGTCTTGTTCGCTCTTTCCTTCCTGTATGTGATATTTGCCGGTGATATTCCCTGAACAGACGCTGCCGTGTGCAGAGAGGGAGTGTCTGTTACCATCACCCGACGCGAGCCGGCCCAAGGCTGCTGACCCAGCACTAAACATCCATTTAAATTCTCCTTTATCAGTTCACTTTCAACTAAAAGCAATCGCATGAAAGAAGGGCAATTGTTCTCATCTCCACATATATACATACAATCTATATTTGTGTTTATAAAAAATAGAACATCAAGCTTAAAGCCAACAGTTAAAATGAACGAGAAACTAACCTGGTAAGAGGTGAAATTACAACATTACCAATTATACTCAGCAAGGTAAGGTGCAACCTAGATTAATCTCTAGGATTTCCATGTTTTGTGAGAAGGGAAAATAAAATCAATTTACAAAGGGTAAAACTTCTTGGGGGCTGGGAAGTTATCCATAAATAAAAACCAAAACATAACAAAAGGAAAGAAACCCCTAGACAGACAAACGGGAAAAAAAACTGCTGCTGGAGAGGCAGAGCTGCAGGCCAATCACAGTTAAAAACATGGTCACAGTTGAACATTCTGCAGCAGACAGCCGGACAAACCTTTCTCAGAAGATGAAAGAACGAATGAGAAAAATAGAAGCGTAGTAAGTTCTGATGGCATGTTTGTTGGAAGTTGTCACTATACCTTATTTCATTCCGGATGGGGCACCCCACAGTGGTGGGTTACAGCAGGGAGGGTGGGTTTTCTGCCCCCCCCCCCAGCGAGGAGCACAGCATCTAAGACCGACAACTGTCGACAGCTTTATGTCCATTTCAGCACAGAGCACGCCAAAGTGCAGTTCAAGCAATATCAGCTTACTTTACAATCACAGTTTAGTTTAAAGACAGAGAACAAGCCCCCCCTCCCACCCCCATGATTGCCAAATGAATAAGGCCAAGCTTTCACCTGCATCGCACTAAAATTAAACTGCTAATCAGCACGACGGCTCCGATGAGCAACAGAAAGCTATTTTCACAGTCAGATCTAACAGTAAACTCCAAGGTTTTTTTTTTTGTCTCCTCAAGT
Source organism: Mormyrops attenuatus (assembly GCA_026777985.1). Lineage (NCBI taxonomy): Eukaryota > Metazoa > Chordata > Actinopteri > Osteoglossiformes > Mormyridae > Mormyrops > Mormyrops attenuatus. The sequence goes on from JAODKC010000033.1 coordinate 28,159, forward strand.
AGTAAAATTCACAGTTCAAAAAAATGATATGCATATGCATGAATGTTCCTGCTCATGACTGACAAAAAAAAGGCTTGATAATCATTAACCAGAACCCAGAAACAAACTGAAAAGCTTACAGGAGCATTAAGGGGTCTAAGAAGAGGGTGATCTGCAATATAATACAAGAGCAAGTGCTAATGGTTGGTCGGAAGATTACAGAGAAACAACACAAACAGTAAACAGACATGTGCAAGCAGGGCCACGTATCCTAGCCTATCAGGGGATAGGACAGGGAGACCTGGGATTTCCCCTTCTGAACACAAATAAGGATTCTCAAAAAATGACAACCTCTAGGGCATTTAGGGCATCTAAAAACAGAGGCGTGGCCTCTATTGATTAAGACATGCAGAGTTACAACCCTGTTCAAAAAAAAAGTACATCCCTTGACAGGCCTGTGAAAAGTAGAGACGGCCGAGGCGCGGACCTCACGTGAAAGGTGGCAACCCATGAAACTCCAAACGCCGCATTTGCCCAAATTAATGCTTTTAGAAAGTCTTCCTAAAATCAGAAAACATATTCTGAAGGTGCACCTGCTCTGTAGCTATACAGCACAAAAACGTCACGTTCTGACACAGAACGGCTTGTAGAAGACCACCACGTCCTCCCTCCGGCCAGATTCAAATACCCCCCCCAACCTCAGTCCCGCAATTCCTGACCCCCCGAATACGTTAACCGAGTAGTAAAGCTGTCTAACAGGCACCGGTTTGCTTGGGATGCAAAGGCCTCATTGGGGCTCCGGTGAGAATCTCAAATGGCAGCGGTGATGATCCTGTCCACCCCTCTTCCTGTTTGGCCGTCCGAGAAGAGGAGGATGAGCTATCGTGACAACCCTTAATCACTACATGCCATCATAGTTGAAATTTTCCATCTTGACTGTTTGTCTAATGAGCAGTTTGGACTCGCGCTTCTCCTCGTTCTTGATGGATTTGTTGATATCCATTATCTTTTCACAAATGTATTTGTTCACTTTGGACAATCTCTGTGTGATCTCCGCACTGTCCGCGGTTTCCTGTGACACTCTGTCGTACAGACATTCTGGAAAGAGAAGAAATCAAGTTTGAAAATCAGATTCACTCAGGAAAACAAATTGCCATAAAGAACAGGAAAAAATATCTAATTCCGTTTCAAATTCAAATCTTCAGAAGAAAAATAACTGCATATGTAACATTAAAATTTGTTTGATTAGAATCAAAAGTCAACTGACCTTAAAATTCAGGTAATGGAGAAAAAATGTTTCCCTTCATCATCATGATCACTTACTCTAATACCTCACCATTAAAAATAAAGCACACAGATATTATTCAGCACTAAATTAACTACAGCATCTGTTAAAAGGAGATTATCCACCAATTCATCTTCTAATTGCTCATCCTGGTCAGGGTTTCGGGGAAGCCTGAAGCCAGTCCCAGCAGCACAGGCCACACAAGGCTGGATGAGATGGTCAGTCCATTGCAGAATACATACAGTCACATGCGATCATACTCTCAGGTTGGAGACACCAATTAACCTAAATGCATGACTTTGGGAGAACCTGCAAACTCCACACACAGAGAGCAGAGGTGGGATTCAAACCAAAACCCCTAAAGGTGTGAGGTAATAGTTCTACATACTGAGCTACTGTGCCACCTGCAAGGCAGATTATGAGCTACGTGAATCACCTTCAATAAACACAGAGGCAATCCTTACATAATGTTATGCAAGATATTTGAGCGCAGAACCATGTCAGCCAATAAAACCACAAAAAACCCAAGTGTATTTTAACTTATAAAGCTGCTAGAAATTCTAAATAATTTCACCAACTACCCAAAAACTGCATTTTTTACATTTCAATGCTGTGTCATCAGTGACAATGAAAACACCAGTAAATATTCTAATGCAACACTATTAATGCAAAACTATATATTTACATATATAAAATGTTTGTTCTCTACACAGCCTGAGGGAACAACTTAAAATGCACATTTCATGGGAATCATATAAAAAGTTATTAGTGATACTTTTTATTCATTCGTATGGGCACTAACTGCTACGTAATCAGGGAGAATATTTTTTTCCACCGTAAGGTAGAATGTACAAGTTTTTATTAAGAAGACAAAAAGATAAGAACTTCTGCAGAATTTTATTTCAACACTAAATAAAAAAGCCATAGATGTATAGATGCCTGTACGTTAAATATACTGTGTTTATAAGTTGTATTCTATGGCTTATGAAAAATAGAGCAACTCAGTGTTCTGTATTAACATTCATGATTTTTTTTTGGCAATTTCATTTATTAAACTAATATACATTCTTGCTTATGTATATAATTACTGTCTAATATGTGGCGGAGAGAGTTCCAAAATATCCTTTGCTGTCAAAGCAGAAACGGCATTTAAAATGTTTCATGACAAGGTTTTAGGATTAAACTGACTACTACATTGAAAGGTCTGGACATTAAATCAGTTATTAACACCATAATTGGAAAATCATACTCAACCACCACATAACTGCTGTGATTCACCAGTAGGACTGCCCTGCATTATTCTGGGTTATATGGGCGCCTGGAGGAATTTGTGCCAAACCAATAGAACCATAAATTCACCAATGGCCTACCTCTTCTATAACCATGATCGGAACTAATTTGGAAGGGGTAAATCCATTTTAATTAATGACAACAAATTGATCAGCCTCCCAAAATTAAGACCTGAAGAACCAGCTTGTAAACTGAAGGTGAAAAGCTTTATACAGATGGTCTAGCTGAATTTCAGCCGAATTTTATTTTAAGTCCTGGTCAACCAGCATCAACACCCAGCCTGAATGGCAGCAAATCTCACCAACGATCTTCCAAGATCTAATGGAAAGCCTACTCAGAAGAGCAGAGGCTGCGGTAGCAAGAAAGGGAAGGATTCATGTTAACACCTTTGGTTTCCAGATGTTGGAGAAGTTGGTGTCCATATATTTTGGTAATACATCGTATGTGGTGCCCATATAGTTCTTAATAACCTTTCCAAATTGCGCACACGACATTTTATTATACAGAATAAAATCCTAAAAAAGCAACAAGGCACTGACTTACTAAGCTCTTACGTCTACCTTCCCTCACACACTTATTGTACAGTAGTACAATAAAACACGGCAACTGGATGTGTAACACTTAATAGCTAGAATGATACAAGAAGTTAAGGTAATAATCTCCAGAACATGGCTGAATAAAAGAAAATATAGCAAGTCTTTGATTTCCTAAATGTTAAAAGCTGACAACTGACTTGATTAATAGTCAGAGAACCAATAATATGCATTTTATAGTTAACAAAAATACTTTTAGCACCCCTCAGATAGGTTCCAGCCACTCCTTGTCAGTCTGGACCAGCATTTGGGAGATGAATGTGCAATATGGTGCCTGTAGCTTTTAGGACATTTTTGATTGTGGGGTTTGGTGACTGGAAAAGACTGTGGAAGAACAGAGCTGAATAACCCCACTGAAAGACATTCAAAAAATCAGTTCCACAATTTTACTGTATCATTATCCATATTAAAACAAAATTTTGTTCCCTCTTTTTTGGGGATTTTTTCCCCAGGTAAATGTGTGTTATTCACTTGTTAATGGAAAGATGGGGCATCCTCAGGAGTTAGGCAGAGCTACTTCTGCTTGTCCTGGGTAACCTACACTTGCACTCCAGTATTATCTGTTCCATAACACCTCACACTGTCAATGCGCTGACACTTTGGGACAGAGGCATCTGAAGTCAGCTAAATACACTGGTACCCTACCTGTCCCATAACACCAATAAAAATAAAACCAGTCTAGCATTGTTCACTTCTGTATTGATATGCAGGGGGAGCTGTAATCTTGGCTTGAAGTCAGCAGATTCCAGAGCACATTCCATAGTGTGAAATTTCGGTGTTGATATCCAAAAGAACACACAAATTCCAGTTCATAAGAAGTTGCCCATTACCAATACAGTGTAAGGGACCAACCGAGCCTTACACAGTGGTCATTTCTCTGGAATACATTTTAGGAATAAACAAAACAAAAGAGCAAACAAGTGGCTTTACTGGATGATTTTATTAGGGGCCCCCCAGGGAAGGGATACCATTTACCTCTGACGATTTTAAGCTTGCTTGGGGAGAGCGGCGGCTTTGGCAGAGCGTCCTTCTTCTTTTTGGTAGCCACACCCGTGACACTCCTGTTCTTCAGGGTCTCAGTGCCCCAAATCATGACAGCCAGATTTTTGGTGAACTTGGAATCACCCTGCGTTCTCTGAAGCTGGTGCCATTTCTCCTCCTCCACCCAAATGCCTCCACCCAGGTGTACCTGAGGAAACAGCCCCAAAGACTGTCAAAGGAATAAATATGCCTGAAGTAATGGGGCAGGTATTCTCAAGTGTGATCCTGTCACAATATGAACTTAAGATTGCCAAAGGGCTGGGAAGGCCTACCAGGGTAACAGGAACGGGGGCATCACTTCATTAGCATGCGGCTCGAGAGCTAAACTCACCAGGAGATAAACAGTGTGTCAGAGGTAAATGCTAACAGCAGCTAGCATGTGTGCCTCTCATCTCCGAGCTCTGCGAGAAGCCTTTTGGCCCCCTTCCTGCTTCCGTTTCTATCTATTGTGCTTAAGGACACAGGCCAGCCATCCTGCTTCTTGGCAGTCTACTTTCATTCCTTGGTTGCCTCCCCTCCCAGCCCGTCTGCCACTCACTGCTGCGGTTTAATAAGTCAGCTCGGCAACATGCATGTCCCAGTTTGCCTTCCTTTCCCACGATTACACAAAATCGTTTTCTCTTATATCATGAGCAAAATATAGCAGGCCTGTTACAAAAGGAGATGCTCTTCTAACTCGGAAGGAGATCTTTACTATACTTTACGCAATATTTACTGTCTAGAAGCAAAACATGGCTCCAAGGCCAAAGGAGGGGCTAAAAACAACCAAGAAGGAAAATAAAGGAAAAGCACTGTCAGAGCTTTCAGGAAGAGCATGTCAGCAAAGCTAATTCCTGCTGGCAGAGTGTGCAGGCCGGCCATTTACAAACTGGGACATTCACCTTTCCGTCATTGAATGTGTACACCGTTCTGGGGGAGGGCGAATGGGAATGGCCGGAACTGGTGTTGGCCTCCTCTCTGCAGACCTCCGGGGGCTCAGCAATGGGCTCCATCACTTCGGCCTTGATTGTCTGGGTCCCACTGTCATGCATGGGCTCTACCCAAAGAAGGGAAACAAGGCATGTTTATGATGGGGCTCCCGGGCTGGCCGAGAGCCGGGCTGCGGATCAGGGTGCGCCGGTGTAAAGCCGTGGCCCCGTGGGCTGACTGGCCGGCGGTGAAGTGCTGCTTCCCATCAACCCTGCTTAAAATTCCCAAGCAAATTCTTATTCATGGCTGAAAAAGGAAAATCCTCCTGCTATTTTGAATATCAATTGAAAAGGCAGCAACATGTCAGAGGATTATCGTTCCCAAAGCTGCAGGTTTAGAGGACATATTTATACCCTGTAAAGCTTTTAGGGCTCATACACCCATTCAGGCCTCGAAAACAAGTGGTATGAACTGGAGTAAACTTCTTATTTTCAATAACAGGTTATTCACAGCCCTACCAGGCGCATCCAAAACCGGTTAACTTTCAGCACATCCTGCCTGCCAACTCTCAGGCGTATGTATCCAGTTTAGATGGGTTTCTCGTACCTGAAGCACATTTTTTTGCCAACTCCTGCATGTTGCTTCATATTATAAACCTGCAGTGAAACCGCAGTTTGAAAGTTTCTAACCTTCTGGTACCAGCCAATACCTCATTAGAGCAGTTTTATGGCAGAGATGGTTTTATTGTGTCCTAGTACTTACTCAACTTACCATCTTACCAGAAAGACACATAGGAAACAAAAGTACCCGGCCTCCCGTTTCCTGGCTCAACTCAGAACTGCTGCCCAGCAGAAGTGCCAAAGGGTTCCCAGGGCAGAGAGCAATGTGGGAGTTTATTTTTGCTCCACTCAAGCAGCAGAATCAAAATTCCAGCGGTTTCACCGGTAATTGATGGCTGAGGACTGTAAGTGTGGCCTTCTCCATAAGACATCCAAGCAGCCCAAAGAGACCCAATCTATTGCCACATTAAAATCTCTCAGGGGCACTAAACACATTTGCTGGTCCTACACACCCAGCCTATACCAGCTGATGGCTTCACTTAACAGTACGGCTCTGCCCGCAGAGTTACTTCCCATGTGAGACCCTAGGCTATTTAAGCCCCACAAGCTGCCTCAGTGGCCGGATGTGCTAATCTCCCACGTGCTCCGCGAGCTTTAAGACGGGCAAGCCCCACAAGCCGCCATCCCCATCACTTGGCCTGGCTGATCCGTAGCCTTCTGCTCTCAGCTACACATTCGCACACATTTACCTTTTGCTATACATGCCCTTGTATACAACTCCTGAGGACTGACACAAGTATCACGAAGTCCGACTGTGCCACCATGCCACTAGGCCTGGCCGCTTACCGCTGCCAAGCCTCATGAGCAGGACGTCCTGCAGCCTCCGGTTGAAGTCACGCAGCTCCTTCACCTCCGTCAGCAGGCTCCCGTACTCCTTCAGCTTCTTGGCCTGCTGCACCAGCTGCCTCCGTGTCCGCTCCAGCTCCTGCTGCAGGTGCCGCATCTCTTCCTCCCTCTGCCGGTAGCTGTGGACCAGTTCCTCGTAAAGCACCCGTGGGACCACCGCCTCCTCGGTGCTCAAGTCTCCCTCCTCTTCCTCCTCCTCCTCCTCCTCCTCCTCCTCCACTGCCAACCTGTCCTCCTCCAGGTCCTCATCGCCCTCCACGCACAAGCTCACAGCGTTGCGCTCTAATCGGGCCACCACGGCCGCCAAGCTCTTGGAGGAGTTGGCACTGGTTCGCCCGTGGTCCTGCACCTAGGCCCAGGAAACAATTGCAAATGTAACAACAGCCGCTCTCCGGACCTTTCACCTGCAGACTCTGACCTCCGATATTCTGGGGAGAGGCAGCTACTTAATGGCCAATTGGGCAAGCCCATGAGTACACTTGTGTTGCTGTGATGTCCTGAACATCAGCCGAAATGCCGTGTCACAGAACGTATCAAGCAGTACATCAGGGTATCTTTCAACATTTTCAAACATTTCAGTCTATTGAACTTTACTGAACCCAGCCACCCAATCAAGCAAGAAGAACAAGCCTACATGCAAAATGACAATGCCCACATTCATCTCAGAACAAACTGCTGTTTAGGATGCCCTGGAAAATTATAATACCTTACTTGTGCTTACAAAAATATATGTAATGTAGCTGGCTATTGAGCCATTATCCAATATTGTTATTGTATTTATTTATGACTATCATCATTCGAGTCTGCTGCTGCAAGCCACATTAAAATGAAGGCTATAAAAAGGGAAGGGCGAGAAAAAAGCTTTAATGAGGATGCAATTTTAAATACATCAGACAATACGTAATCTCCTGGAGGACAGACATACTCAAGCTAACATCTCTACAGCCAGTCAGAGGCTCCAAACTGAACCATGCGCTTTTCATAATATATCACTAGTGACTAATGTCATGCCCTAATGCCTTTGTCATTGTACAGGTAGCAGGATCAGTGCAGGGTCAGCCATTTTTCTGCTGTCCCTGAGGCATTTTGGGGGTTAAGGGCTCAAAAGTGACACTGAGATTCAATCTGCTGACCTTGAGACTCCTAACCCACTGAGACAGACACATGGTTTGTGGATAATGAGAATTCAGTTAGCTTATTGTTCATTTGCCTCTCCGGAGATCATGCTTCTCTCCCAGGCAGGTGTGGCTCGAGCAGAAGTAACCGCAGTTAAATAGCGCTGCAGCACCTGGGCACAGCAGCCACCGTAAAAATGGTCCCTTCCGTGCTGGTTGTCTTTCTCCCCCACGGCCTGTGATTTATTTATTTATTTTTAAATGTACACCTATTAGACCGACTACGAACAGGGCAGTGAAACGCCGATACAAGACTGAACGAAGTAAGAAATTGGCACACACGTTTTCACTTCGCATTTGCATTTCAAAGCAATACTTTATCTCACTCATAAGGCAAATGCTATTCAGGGTGGCAAACAGCATAGCAAAAGCCACAAAGCACCAATTAAAGACAATAAAAAGCACTTTAACACAGCGTTATCAAACAGCTTGCATGCAACCAAACTCATTCTCAAGGCAAACTGGAGGACAATGACATATACGACTGCATAACACAGGGACAATGCAATCCTGATCGCTGGGCTAGAGGCCTACTTAAAGTCAGCTGTTGGTAGGTTCTGAAAGACAAATAAATATGAAAGATGGAAATCCACTAGTTTGTAATGACCACCATTGAGTTTGAAGTATTTAAGTGTGACTATTCAACATATCTGAACCATTTACACAAAATTTAGCTACACTTCAGAATTGTATTAATATCTGTTATTTGCTTCAATGGAGAGAAACAGATGTGCTTTAATATGTTATCTGAAAATGCATACTTTGAAGAAACCCATCTTTTATACATTATATAATGCTTCACAGACATAAAATGTTCTTTTAATCAAGAACTTAATTTTGCTTATACTATGCAATGGGGCTACACAGCTAGACATGTAATACTTGCTGAAATGTCATAAAATGCTCATCGTACCTTCCTGCTGCTTCTGTTAATGGCCCTGTATAAAGTGGGAAACATACAGGCTTCTCGCCACAATCTGTCTACCTTGAACTTAAAATAAAGGCTCAGAGGGGGAGTGTGGAGGTGCTTGTAACAATCGACCAATTAAAATGACTTCTAGAGACCTGTGTCACAATATCTGCATCATGCAGGCTTAAGAGAAACTTAACCGTATGTTTTTTAAAGGTAATTCCAAAACATAATTACAAAATAACTTCTACATTCAGCGACTACAAGACATAGCTCTGTTGAGTAACATAAGTGTAACCTGGGTTATGGTTCTTTGGTTATTTTTTCCCTCTCCACCAAATGCCATTCTAAATGTCAAAAGTATCACTTCTTTATGAAACAGCTTTAAATGGAAACTCCCAGCTTTCCATTAGGCAAAGGCCCCATCGATTCATGATGGATTCAAGGCCGTATCAGCAGAGGCAGCAGCCTTGCAGAGGTGTGAACCGCTTGCCGAGGCGGCCTCTGCACCAGCATTTTCTCAGTGTCAGTAGAACAGCTGGTGACCTTGGACAGCACCAGGCACTTCAATCTCAGACCAGGTTTAAAACATATAAGCTGAGGCAAGCCTTAACCCTTCTGGCAGAAGGTCTGCTAACTGAAACCAAGGACAAAATAAAGATCACCTTCTCCTCTTCGTAACACCGCAATGTTTTCCACAAAAAGACACCAAGGTCTTCAGCAAAAAATGTTCAAGTCAGACCAATAAGTAACTTTAAACAAAAAAATAAAGCAACTAACAATTTCTAGGCCCAGCATATTTACAGCAAAAGCAGCCTTGATTAAGCATTTACAAAATTTAAAGTAGGTAAACAATCAATAAAATGAACAAGTAATCTACCTTTAAAACTCTGCTTTAAAGAATTTTTTAAATGCGAGGTAATGCAGTTTATCTGCCAAATAAATATCCAAAAACAATGAGACCTTTTGATCCTAAAACCAAACAGAGTTTGCTAGCAGTTAATAACAATGAAATGTACCTTTTTATGTCGGAGCGGAAGCTGATCCTCCCCAAAGTGGTTCTCCACTGCATTAGCCATGTCTCTATTGGACAGCTTGGGAATTTTCATCTTCTTCTGCATAATACTGTGTTCAAACTCCTCTATATTTTCTGCAAAGCATATGACTGGATGTTAGGCACATAGAGGAGTATACAGGCACCTACAGTAGGGTACTTTGACATAAACATGTCAGAAAGGATAGATTTTTGATTGTGTGACAGAATCAGATCAAATACAGGAACCACCAGTTCCTGCCTTGGGAATAACAAAAAAAGACACTTTTGCTGATTTTCTGTCTACTAAATGAGATGACCTAGGGCAACAACTTATAGAACTGAGGATGAAAATAGCTTATTGACTTAAAATGTAAAGACTGAGGTCCTACAGGCACAGGTTTGGGGACTGTTAGCCAGTCTTGGACGTTGGCCCAGGCTTGTGGGTTTAAATCTAGCCATATCCTTGTGAGAGTAATGTCTGCGTGTTTTCCACAGATTTGTACAGGTCCTCTCAAGGTATTCCTGGATTTCCTGCTTGTTTAGGCAAGTGATTAATTTTCTTTTTTATGGCTTTTTGCATGGCTAGATTTAGCTTGAGTAAAACCAAAGTTCTCTAATGTTTGGATGGACGGATGGATTGATGCTCCCTAAAACTATGGATATTTTGAATGACGCAACAGCAGACAGACTGAAAGAATAAAAAAATTAACTCACTCCTAGCTGTTCTCAGTCTGTGTCAACAAGAGATGTCCATAGGAATTTAGATAAACTGCATCATAGACAGTATTTTCTTTTTTGTGACTGATGCATTGGTCTATTTTCTGAATTGTGGTTGCTCAGGTGACTTTGCTAATTAGATAATTCACCACTTTCTCCACGGATTCTATAGTGAAAAGAGCACAGTACCTTAAAGACTTATCCAAATTAAAAGTGGTACTACTAAGTTCTTTTGGGGGATTAACTGAACTATTGTACTGTTCCAACCCAGCTTCAGCAAGTCTGATGTTAAGACATTGATCTCAGAGTTCATGTAACAAACTGTTAAGCTAAATACCAACTGGTTCAGTATTTTCTGATGCAATAGCTTAACTCTTAATACCTATTAAGAGTTGACAGAAATGTAACAGTCTAACTGAATAATGTTATGACAATTTGCAATAAAATGTTGTTAAACTGACGTTTTACTACTGTACTACATTCTAAATACTAGATCTATACAAATTTGTTTCAAAAAACAAAACATGTCATGTGACAAATGCTAGTAGATAGGACAGCGCAAATGTTTCTGTTTTTTTTATTTGAAATAGAGTTTAACGACATTTATATTGTCAGATTTAATCTATCTTTTACAACTGGCTTAACAGCCAACTGACCAAATGAAATGCAGCAACTTAATTGCTACAAAGATTTGTTGTTGTATGCATCCAAGTTATTTGAGCCAATTTAAACATCTGATCATGGTAAGATGGAAAAATGAGATCTGCTGAAACATCAGTTATTAGCTATTTATCAAAAATAATAATTGAAGTTATCGATGTATATTATGTTCTCTTTAAAGTGTTTATTTTAGTGTAATATATCCTGATACACTGCAGTGTTCACAAGAGCAGTTCAGCAAATCTCAGTTTTACAAGAGCAGGTTACTCACTGCTAACAGCGTATTAGTACTGTGCTGCTCCGGTAATATCAAGATACACAAAAGTTTGTCTACAGAACGCACGATCAAGAAACATTCCAATAAAGCACTTGCTATTAAAGCATTCCTATAAACAAGAACCCTGCAAACATATTTCACAAACATCTCAAAACACTAAAATATACGTGACAGAAAATATTAAGATATTTGCAAATGGCAGTTTCCGTCAATTTCCCTACTACACTATGGTAAAGTTTATTTGGACTGACAACAAAACATCAATCTGATAGATATTAACGTTTTGTATTTCGACATTAATGAAAAGAACACGAGTTATGGACAGAGAGAGTTATTTCCTGTGCTTTTATGAAGTGAATCATTGAGGCCCTGCACTTTGCTGTTTGTTTGTGGCGTAACCCTACATAAGACAATTGTTTCCCGGCCGGATAGCAGGCTGCTGTCAGTCATTACACGTGGGGGGGGGGGGTCATCCTTCCAGCCAACTAACCTAGTGCTTCAGGTTGAAGGCCCAGCTATTATATTAAATTTAATTTTAACCTGGTTACCTTACTGGCTATATTTTAAAGGGTACCAGGGAAAAATCCCCTTTCCGGGCACACTCCGTCTATTTTGACGGTGTTAGAAAGGCGCGTTAAATGGTAAGTTCCAACGATTAACAATCAATCTTCAAGTAGACACTTCGGTACTTAATGCTCGGGAAGGTGCATTGCGGACGTCTAATAAAGCTTTAGACACATTTGCACACACAACACTGCGCTGTCACGCTTGTTTAACACGGCGCATTAAAACTTCACAACGCCTTACACACACCACCACCATTTTAATAAAACCTGCCGTCGTTTTAATAAAATATAGCGCCCTTTATAGATGCAGTGCATCGCCGGGCCCATGAACACACTTGGCGTGTCCACGTTAGCCGGATAGTTAGCGATGTACCAACCTACCTGCTAACCGGCTAGCGTATGGGCTAACCCCGGCTGGACGGTGAAAATGAAAGGCCGGGGGAGGCAGAGAGTGAAACCGAACCAAAATTAATCAGTGAGGGGTCGAGTCGAGGCTGCTGCCCGGTCGGACATTAGCTTGACAAGCTAGCCTTGCCGTGCCCAGCCTAAGTGCACCATGTTATCCGCTTTCACACAAACCGACGGTGGGCTGCTGTCTGTAGGCTAACAGGTCGGCGGGCTCACCTGCCAGGGCGAGGATCTGCGCCTTGCCGGGCCCGCCCGTTCCTGTGCCGCTGGCCTCGGCTCTGTGCACCACATACACCTTCTGGTTGTCGAAATCCGCTTTGTGCACGGGTCTGAAGTCCTTCACGCTGGAGACCGGCAGGGCGTAGCACAGGTCGTCTTCCAGAAACCTCACGAAGGCGTACATCATTCCCACCTCGGCCCCGCGCTTCGGACGCGCTTAATACTTTTCCCCCTCCGTTTAAAAATAAAAAATGTAAACACACACACAAAAGGGGAATGGGGGAAAAAGGCCTCTGCGCTCGGCTACTCTGGCCTTGTCTACATCGCTCCAGATGAGGTGCGCAGCTTCTACACCCTCAACCCCCCCAACCCCGCTAACTCCGTGCAAGACTAGAGTAATCGACAATAGACATACTGATCGTCAGTGCCAAGATCAACCAGTTAACCTGGTCATATTTGTCGGACACATCGTGAATATTCAGACACGAAATGACCATTATTTAGTAGAAAGGTTTACTGACAATCACAACGTTATTAGCAAGTGTGCTGAACAAGTTGACCTTGCCTAACCAGTTATTAGTTACTCCCTACTTCTCCCATTTTTAGTTACCGCAGAAGAATCTTGCTGATCACACGAATGTGCTTTGCAATCTTTGCATCGGAGAAACATGCTACAAATTCTGCTTACTATTTTTAACAAAGCTGTGTTTTTATAGGAATGACTTTTATTGTGGTAGTTGCATCCTCAGTAGATATCCCACTGAAACCAGTGCATCTTAAAAGGTTGGATTCAGCGGGAGTTTACTGGTCTTGTTTTCCCCCCTCACATTTTCTGCTGGAAGGTAATTACTAGCACAGACATAGACAACCAACATTCCATTTTAAATAGCAGGCAAGCTTACTGATTACTAACTTTTGGGCGCCATAAAATACCTCATTAATATTTTAGGAGTACTACTAATCCGTTTAACAAAATGTGGGCGTAAATAAACGTCCTAATAATACCGAAAAACTCGCGGCCGGCCAAATGTTGTGCCCTATTGATTATTGCACATGCGCGATATAATATCGACATGATATCACCCAGCCTTAATTTTAAATTAAAATGCCACTGTCTGATTTCATTTGTTTGTGGTGGAACATAACTTGCAGTTTGCAACTCAGCAGGACAATGGATAAAACTGTGGTTTCACCTCTGTGGTCATGGGTGTGATTCCTGCTGTGTATGGATTTTGCTTGTTCTGCTTCTGCTTGTAGGTTTCCTCTCACATATAAAGACATGAGGTTTATGTGGACTCATGTCTCTTAATTGCTCAGTGTGTGTCGGACCTGTTCTGTGTCCTGCCAGTCCGTCACGGGGCATATATAATGAGACATTATGGGCAATTCAGAGATACCAGTTAATCTTGCTACTATGAGTGTAACAGTAGGTATTCCTACCAAAAATTTTCGGTACAGGTTTTTTAGATCGGTACGTATATGTACTGAAAGAATGAAGCAAATGCGTAACCTTTGTGCATTTGTGTGTTTCCCTGAGCAACATTCAGAAGGGGCGGATGAAGCCGTGCCAATACGCATGTGCATAGTTTCGGCTAACATTGATAAACCAGTATTTGTAAGTACAGTTAATTTTTGAAATGTGCGTTTTAATTGATATTTTATTTTTATTTCTTTGAGAGAATATTTTTATTTACTTTACATTTTTACTTTATTATAAGTATGTTGCAGCAGTATTGACAGTATTTTTTTAAGAAATACTTTGTTCAGTAAACCACTGTTTAATAAAGAAAAGAAACAATTTATGATTTGTTTCTTTTACCCTTGCTGTACTGAAAATGTAATGAACTGTGTCTTCAAAACCAAGGTACGTACTGAACCGTGGTGTTTGTGTACTGTTGCACCCGTACTCGCTACATCCCATCCTCGTCGTGAATGATTTGTGGCCAGTGGTGTCTTAATGGTTAGGGAAGCGCACTTGTAATTGAAACATTACAGGTTTGAATCCCCAACCAGCAAGGTGCCACTGAGGTACCCTGAGCAAGGTACTGCTCCCCGGGGCGCTGAATTAGCTGCCCTCTGCAATGTCACATATGGGTTAAATGCAGAGGACACATTTCATTGTTGCGCACTGTGTTCTGTGGTGTGTCAACAATGATAATTCAATACATGTGTTGTGGCTGTGGGAGAAAACCTCCAACCTTAGAAAAAAGACACAATAATACTACAGACTAAGCTCCCATGCTACCCAAATAAAAAGAATAAGCCTCTGAATTTCATAGCAATACTTGAAAGATCATTAAAACATAATTCTTAAGTGAATGAAGAAGTAAAGGAATCAGCATCCCATATGTTCCAAGCAAATAACACATTTAGAAGACATTTAGAACACAGTATCCTGGATACCTCCTTGGAAGAAAAACCATATACACAAATACATACACACACACACACACACCTGTATTCATATCTTTCTGGGACCGTCCATTTATTTATATGGTCAAATAGTTGACAATGATGACCTTAACCCCTACCTACCCCTAACCTTAACCATAAGTAACCAAACAAAATACAAGTCTTTTGGCGTGTGTGGATTCTTTTTATTGTAGTCACAGATTTTTTATAAAATTGAATTTCCTTTTGTGGGAACCAAAAAAAATGGTCCACACAACATCAAAATAACAGGTTTTTATCACATTGTGGGTTCATTTGGTCCCCACAATATAATGCATATCTGACAGACACAGACATGTACATGGTGTGGAAGTTAGGACAGACTTACTGTGACTTGAGGCAATTTTTAAAAAAAGATAAGGCTGCTTTGCATTCATATTCTAATTAGTTACAGTAGTGTACAGAAGCTAAGCGAGACAGTATAAAAGCCAGACACCGCCCCATACTCTGTAGCCCTTCACAGTGCAAGTTTTATACTGCAATTTCTCAGAGTTATGTTGTTTGAGCCCTTGAAAATAAATGTGATTGGAGTTCGTCTGTTTTTTTTTTTTGTTTTGGAGGGTGTGCTTTTTGGTACAGGGCATGTCTTTCATAAGCTCTATAAACAATAAGCAACCCTCCACAGACACCAGGAAGACCCCAGGGAGGGCTTTTCTCAGCACAGTAGCACCCAATGACCCATCGCCAAGACTTCACACAAGGATCCCTCCTTCTCCCCAATTTCTCTCATGGTACCTTCATTTATCAGAAAAGCTGTTTCAACTGACTGATCATTACAGTAATCAATACGTTCACCTATTACTTTTGTTCTGCTTCAGTGGGTCCCATTGAGTCCAAAGGCCCCCAAAATGAAACTGGGGGAATAGAGAAAGAAGCCATTATTTGATAGAACACTTCTTGAAAATGATTATCTGGTCTGATTGTGGCTGTGTGCGAGTGTGTGTGTGTCATCAGTGTAGCCTTTCTTCTAATGCTTGTTTCTCAGTAGACGACAAAAGCTATCTGACACAAAAGGAACCCTTTGTTATTGTAAAATACTCAGGTTGTCACACAATGGGATGGAATTCTTTGCTTGTACTTTAACGGAGAGCGGCGCAGTCGATACATGGCGCTAACGATGTTGTTCTGCTTGGCCTATCGTAATTGAAAAGTAAGTGAGGCAGAACGCCGGACACTTCTCCTCTGCTCTGAATTTTCATTATTTTTGATTCAGATCAGCCATGGGGACCGGCCGTCTCTGTCAGCGTAACTGTGACAACGTTCCTTTGGGCTCAGGGATGCATCTTTTGGACGCAGCAACCAGAGTGCTTATAGTTGAAGATATAGCAGGTTTATAATAAAAATGTGTTGACTTTTTATGCGTTGACAAACAACTACTTTATTGCTCTTCATAAGTTGCCAATCTATATCTTTTTTTAAATATACAGGAATAGATAAAGTATTTTAACCCCTTAAAACCTTTTGGCCTGTTTGCCTGTTCTAGATTGACCCAACATAAACCATCATAGTTTTCAAACTATATTTCATACATTCTAGGGATAATTTCTTGACAAATATTGAAACTTTTCATATAGTCTGACATGAGTCAACAGCACTCCTTCGTTCTCTTACTGCTAACAAACATCTTTGGTCATCGCTGATAATGCTCTTTTGTGGGCTCCTCTGAGCCATTTGTGATGAGACCATTTGAGGCCGATGTGCAAACCGATCAAATTCTGTGATTTTTAACCAGGAGGAAGTGCTGTTCACCATGCAGCAGTTTGCCCATAATGTGGGTATTGCCATTCATTTTTACTGACATGGTCACTTCTCACAAATATTTAACTATTTGTCTGAGCAGTCATATGACTTTAAAAGCATCCATTAATTCTACCACAACAGCAGACACAACATGTACATCGGCATTTCTAAAAAAGTTGGGACACTGTGTAAAACGTAAATAAAAACAGAATGCAATGACATAAATTATATAAACCCATATTTAATTGAAAATAGAATAAAGACAACATCAAATGTTGAAACAGAAATTTTGTTGTTTATGACAAATATATGCTCGATTTGAATATGATGCCAGCAACACATTTCAAAAAAGTTGGGACAGGAGGAACAAAAGACCGTAAAAGTTGTGTAATGTCAAAACAAAACAATTGGTGCAATATCTCAGAACTAATTAGGGTAATCGACAACAGGTCAGTAAGATGACTGGGTATAAAAAAGCCTCCCAGACAGGCAGAGTATCTGTGCAGTGAATATTGCTAAGAATTTGGGAATTTCATCATTTACAGCACATAATATCATTAAAAGGTTCATAGAATCTGGAGAAATCTCTGTATGCAAGGGACAAGGGTGAAAAGCAGTGTTGGACAGGCGTGATCTTTGGGCATTCAGGTGGTACTGTACTAAAAACAGACAAAATTCTGTAGTGGAAATCACTGCATGGACTGAGACCCATTGGCTTTGAACACAATTTGTTGCTGCATCCACTAATGCAGAATGGAACTACCATGCAAAGAAGAAACCACTTATCCTGGTCAGGGTCCTGGGCAGCACAGAGCAGAAGGCTGTGGTACACTCTGGACAGGATGGGAGTCCATTACAAGGCACACATGATCGAATACTATGTGCAATTTAGAGATATCAGTTAGCATAAATGCATGTTCGGACTATGTGAGGAAATGCTCACAGCATTGGGAGAACATGGAAACTCCACATAGAAATAGTAGACATGGAATTTGAACCTGTAAACCGGGGGTGTGAAGCCATTGTGCCACCTTATTTTTAAACACTGTAAAAATGAAACATACCATGTATTCAAAATGTTTTGTCTTGTCAGTTAGGGTGCTTTTCCACTGCACCAGGTATTGTATTTTTGATACGGTACTTTTGGTACTTTTCCTTTAACATTGACTTCCGATCAAGTATCTGTACGAAAAGTTCCAGTGCTTAAAGGGCTAAACCAACTGGGGTACTTTTTTGGTACTTCAGTTCTTTGGAGTGGGACTTGAAATGCTTTCTTTGTTGATTGGTTATACAAATAGCCTGCCTCTGACACACAATACAACTGCCGTCTTGAAAAAAGTTGCAAACTCAGAAAACAACGGTAAACAAAATAAAAAATAAAAGTAGTAATAATAGATGCATGGACAAATGAAGAGACCCAAGCATAAATTACAATGTGGTCGGAAAAACAGATAAAACAATATCAGGATTGCATGACAAGAAATAACATATTTTGTATAATATACTAGGGCAGCATGGTATTGGAAAATGTTCATATATCACAATGTCTTTTTGTTGTAATAAAGATTGGGATATTTATAAAGCAAAAAAGAAATTCAACATGAATATCTCACATATCCACTAGGAGTGATTTAAACACCCATCCAATTTCTGTAACTGCTTGTCCTGTTCAGGGTCCCAGAGCCTATGGATGCAAGGCAGAGAACAATGGCAGGATGGAGCGCCAAGACATAGCAGGGCACACTCACATACATGTGGGGGGAAGCTGGAGAATCCGGAGGAATCCCCACGATGACATGGGGAGAACATACAAACTCCACACAGGGAACCCTGGAGCAGATGCGAGAGGCAACAGTGCTAACCACTGCACCACCATGCCACTCCTGTCGTTTAAACAGCAAGGATGAAAGTGATTGTCTTGGAGAATGTATACAGCGCTCATGCAAAAGCAGTGGAGGTAAACTTTAAACTATTTTAAACATATACTAGATAATCTTGAAAAGATATAATCCTTAAAATACAAAACTTGCTTTGTCATAAGAAAAAAAAGTTTTTTTTTCTTATGACAGTGAAAATGTTTTAGCGAAACTTAAACTATCTGTGCTATAATGTCCATACAGAATTGAAGGTAAGAAAAAGCCCGATCTTTAACCTAGCTGACCAGCGATGTGAGAATTGCATGCGTATAACATGCAACATTGGTATGAACACTGCACATCATTCCTCCCTATAATATATTACCGGCATTTGTGATGTCATTCAGCGCCTGTACCAGTTTTTACACCAGTGGAAAGCCAACACTTTTAAGTATCATACTTTTAGTACTTCCGGAATGTGTGGTGGAAAAGCTCCCTGCCAGCCTGACCAGGGTAAGTAGTTAGAAAATGGATGGATGGGTATTTCCATGAAGTAGATATCTGCTTACTACACAAAAAGTTGTAAACTTTTGAGCTAAAAGTATTTAATTATCAAGAGATCATTAATCTTAGCACTAAATAAAAATAAATGCAAATAGCAATGCGCTGAAAGAAGAGTAGAAGGGCACATCTGCTGTAATGAAGTATGAATGCTTTGAGCTGACTATACAAAAATAAAACAAATATAAGTAAAATATGTGTGCTTTTAATAAAAAAGCAGAAATATACAAACAAACACACAATGAATGCAGCCTGAATTTTTGTTCGGATCCACCTTTCCCAAGTTTCAGTGTAAAGTGAGTTGTTATGAGCAGCACTGCCCAAACTCAACATTCGCACACAGAGAAACCCATCACGTCCAAGGCAGTCATGTGATAAATTACACCAGCCTTGATATATGGCTGAAGGCAGCCCAGTGCTCGGTGTTCAAGCAGGTCCTTCAAGCAGGCTTTGTTACTCATAAACTCAGGGGCTGACAAAGGTCATCAGAAATGAGATCTAATTGGCCAAATGCCGCAGGAGTGGCAGGCTGCTCCACCCAATGACAGGATCATAGTAAATCAACCTATATCTGCCATCCTGGCCAGTCTTTTCACATGTTCGAGTCTGGTTTGGCCAAAAACGTCCCGATGACTCCTACATCATTGTGGTGTAGTTTCAACAGCATTTCCTGTCTGACAACTGCCTCATCCTCCTTATTAACAGTCTACCAATTCATACTCTCAAATACATAATTTGGCTAATTATATTTTGGCAATTAATCAAAGCCACATTAAGGCTTATGGTGGCAGGACTAGTTTATTAAGTGCTGATCAGAGGTTTGTTGAATTAGAGGAGATAACTGAATCATCACTGCCATGACGCCACACAGTTTGAATCTGAGATGGAGGGAGCCATCTGCGTTCATAGGCAGACAGACAGAGACGCCAAAGACAGAGGGAGACATCCACATTTAGACACAGACAGAGACACTGGAAATGAAGGCATTTGCATTCATAGGCACACATGGACAGAGACATTAGAGATGGACGGAGGCATCTGCGTTCAGAGGCAGACACGAACAGAGAAGCCAGAGATAGAGGGAGCCATTCACATTCAGAGGCAGACACGAACAGAGACGCCGAAGATGAAGGGAGGCATCGCCATTCAGAGGCAAACACAGGCAGAGGTGTTGGAGATGGAGGGAGGCATCCACATTCAGAGGCAGACACAGACAGAGATGCCGGATATGGAGGGAGGCATCTCCATTCAGAGGCAGACACGGACAGAAATTCCAGAGATGGAGGGAGGCATCCAAGTTCAGAGGCAGACATGAAGAGAAACGTTGGAGTGGACGCGGTCCCACGACAGTTTGGGAGGCTCTGGCTTTGCAGACCCCTTTGTTACCACTGGGTCAGACACCATGTACTTCCAATTAGCAAGATGCCGCCTCCCTCATCTATCTTAACTGGTGACACATTACCCTGCATTAGAACAGATGAGAGGAAAGGGCAAAAATTATGTTGCTGATGGGCATAGACTGGTGAGATGTACGTCACGCTCTTGTGACTTGAATTTTAAAAAGCAAGCAAGTGATAAAATTACCATTTTTTATATACCTCGCTGAGGAAAGTTTGCTTTTAAAAGGATGATAAATTTGGCAAATTAGGGGGCTCTACCACTGGGGGATGCGTTAATGTGAGCGACAGCCAATCGCAGCTGGCCACCTGTTCTGCTGCCTTAGACAGACAGACGCTGGTACAGGTGCATCTGTTGGCTTGGCGTGACCTACAGAGACGGCTGTGCAGGAAACCAGGGCTTATGATGCAAATGATGAGACTACAGTGAGGACAACAGGGCTGTTTGGAGATGAGGCTGAAATGCCTTTAAAAATGTGCACATATATACCAGGGACTCAACTACTACTATTTGGAGCCAAAATAGCTAGAAATTACTGTTAGGATATGTGACAGTAAGTTATAATTACTTTTTTTAAATATCACCAAAAGGATCTGTGTTATATATGTATAATTATGTTACTTTATTTATTCTCTTAATTATTGGAACCTAAATCAGTAAAAAAGCCTGAAGCTGATATGAAAATAGACAAAGCATCACCTCGGACATGTACAGAGGACACTAAAGAGAGAGTGGACATGAATTACTCATGTGGTTGGCCTGTAGACACACTAACAAAAGTACAGCAACAACACGGAGCTAACTGTACTGTGTAAGTCCGTGATGAAATATTTAAAGAGGTATCACCCCCCCACCACCGACCACTGCCACCACCCTGTGGTGCTTTTTCAGTGACACCACATGGGGCATCGATCACTTCTGTAAAGAACAAAAAACTGCTCCCCACCAGGGGTGATCATGTTTCAGGAAAGGTCTATTGGGTTACTAGGGCGTACTGTATTGATTATTGATGGTTCGGATCATATATTCCCCTCTGAATGCCGTCCAAGAACAGAGAATCTGACATAAAACACCAAGCCCTACTGCTCCCTCCCTGAAATAGTGACAATGGTTTAGAAGAAGGGACATTACTCATCTTAATTTTGGCTCCATAAAAGGTAATGGGATGGCCTATAAGATTTTTTTATCTGTCCATTCCATCCATTCTTAAATTCTTTCCAAGTGCATCCAAATGTGATAGTAAAACCTGAATATCCTAAGATCTTGTACAAACATATAGATTCCCAAGCAGAATCTCGTAAAATTGTCCTTGGATCTATGACCGGAAAAAAACAGATTTGCTTCTAAAGCACAATTTCTAATGAAAACTGTTTGCAGACTTAGACAGTGAAAATGTTAGAATTTGGCCTGAATGGACTGCATGGAACCAGCTGGAATGGAGAGATCATGGCTAAATTAAGGAGTAAGACTGTGATGCTGTAACACTTGGGTGGCTTTGAGAAGGACTCTGGTTACACAACAGTAGCTTAAATCACTGTGGAAGGTGAAGGAACAACTATTCCAAAAGGAACTATATATACATCTATATCAAATATATGAAACATACTTTCCCACTACAGCACACAACATCAAACAGGATAAAGATCTCCATTTATTATTATTATTATTATTATTATTATTATTATTATTATTATCCTTCCATTTCAGTTCCAATGCTACTGCTATTGGCTATTGCCATTGTCAACCTGAAAGAGGATCTTCTGAGTCATACTTGAGTATCTGCTAAAAATGAACTAGTTAGCAGAAACAAAACTGTTACCATCACTGGGAACTGAATAATGGCCGTGAAACAAGAGATTGCGTAAATAAATCCTGACATCTGTTTACCACCACTGAAGTCCATTCTTAATATCACCTTCTTGTGAACTTTTTTGTGAAGCAGCCTGGCTTTGATATATCTTTTT
Organism: Mormyrops attenuatus; assembly: GCA_026777985.1. Lineage (NCBI taxonomy): Eukaryota > Metazoa > Chordata > Actinopteri > Osteoglossiformes > Mormyridae > Mormyrops > Mormyrops attenuatus. The sequence continues at coordinate 50,660 of JAODKC010000033.1, forward strand.
TTTATCTTAGTATCTTATTTGTCTTTTTAAGACTACACTAATTCAGTGTAGCAGAAAAGCCCAAAAAACTAAATCAACGGCCAAAAAGTGATACCCAGACTGTCCCCGACTTTCAACTGGCCTTCATTCCGACAGACAGGCTGTACGTATTTCTGAATAGGACAATCTCACTGACTTTTTGGTGTGACAATGACATTGGGAGGTACGTGTGACGCGGCGTGAGCCTGGGATGGTCACGCTGCCAGGCAGTATAGTGCTTTTCTGCGGTATCTATTGTATGGCGCACAGTAGGGACTGGAGATATCAGTGATTTTCTTTTATATTACATTTCGATTTGATCCAATCTCTGATCTCAAAACCGATATTCAGGACCAGGCCAACCCTAACAATCACATAACAACACCAGTTTTGCCAGGCCGGGAAGGGGGTGTGGACGGATAGTTCAATTTCCCTTCCCCTTTCTCCCCCCTCATAGGTGGCCCTGCACGCTAGTAGTTCATGTCTTACTCCATATAATAATGTGAAAACACAGTAATACTTTGACATTAGAGTTGTTTTTATAAATTAAATCATTGAGAACAATAGAATCGATATTTCATTATCGATCTGCATATCCCTAGCATGCAGCGCACACTAGGTATCATAGTACTGCTGGTTGTTTATTTTTACATGCATTCACTTGTTTTTTTTTTAATTCAGTTGTATGTGTGAGTTGTTGCAAGTAGCATAGTCTATGACAGTAAGTACATGTTAGTGCAGATGTTGGAGCTGTACCAATGGGTCTGTGCCCAAGGTTGTGGGTTTGAATCTCTTGGCTGGCAGAGCAACCATATTACTGTTTGGCCCTAGAGCAAGACCCTATGTTTCTGTGGTCAAAATAAATGTAAAAGTGCTAAAGAAATGAATGTTTTACAGTTTAAACTGATTTCCTTTAAGTTGACATATAAAAACAAACATAATGTTGTTTGTCTTTGTTTTAGTGGGTTCACATTGCGATGCGAAGGAGTGGTTTGTCAGAGTATTCTGGTGGGTAAACTCCTCGAGGGAGCGAACACAAACAAAAATCATGCGATAAGCAGGTGCTGCACAGCGCCACAGAGGTACTCAGAAAAGCTCCCCGAAAAAGCTGAGCCAAAACAGCAGGCTGCTGTAGTGACCCTAGAAACAAGGCCTGCCCACCACCCAGTCCTATCAACACCAAGCAGCTGCAAGTAGCTCCATTCATCTGGACTGAGAAACGCAACTTCACAATTACCTTCTGTGCAATGCCAAGTGGACAGAAAGGCTGACAGAAGCCCACTGCCCATGTGCATGCACCACAAAATCCATTACATGCACTGTCCCCAGTAATAAACCAAACTCCAAGGCATTTGGGGCAGAAGTTCTGTTAATGGTTTTTAATAGGATGTGTTACACACCCCTCAAAAGCCAGGGTGAGTCAGATAAATCCCAGTTCATGCGGTGCAACAGATACCTTTTGTTAGAAAGAAAAACCACATACTGAAATTCATATACATTTATTGGGCTGCTGAAACAATTCAGCATAGTTCTGTAACACCTTTTGCATTACAAACACACAAACACTTTGCATTAAGATCCCCCTAGGACTAATAAAGTCAGTCTTAATCTTAAATGATTATTTCCACGAGGTAGCACACGTTGTCCCAGAACTTCATGGTGGGATGTTTCTAAATAACACTTATATGGCACATATTTTTCAGCATTACTTCCAATTGTAGCCCTCCTCTGCTCCATGTCTGCTGAATTATCATGCCTATTCCTAATTCATTAGCATGTCCATGCGTATTTAGCATTGTTCCTGTGTATGTTCCTAAAAAATCAACTGGAAAATTGCCTTTTTAGAGTGCCTAGAAGAGCTGTGGCTTTTTTTCCCTCCATTCTACCCCGTTTCACTGTTTGTTTTTTTAACACTAGACTGATAACAGAGTCACCAATAATGAAGAGTGGGGAGATAAAATATGCAAATTCGAAGAGAAAGGATATAATTAGGGTAATAATAGGAAGTGTTGTTTTCACAGCTGCTCGTATTACAAACCCCTGATAGTCTTTTATAAATAATGTCCCCTCCCGTGACTCTCTCTCTTTTGTCTGAGCTTGGAGCCATGTCCCCAGTTGCACACCAGCGGCATGGCTCCCCGGTGTGAGTGCCGGTCGGGGTGCGATGCGACCGTCCATGGTCCCAGGCAGAGACCCATGGAGGGACACCGGGAGACCAAACGTCCCTCGTTTGTGGCAGGAAGCTCTGCCACACATCATTGAGGAAATGGGAGAGATTCCTCATTGGAAAACTTTTCTCATAATAGAAGCATGTTACGTGCACATGGAAGAATGCTGCGGGGACTTTATTTGGGTACAGGTTTATCAAGTAACCAAAGCGGAACAAAAACAAGAAAGAGCCATTTTGGCGTCAGTATGAGGAAATACAGAGGGGAACAAAACCAGTGCTGGACCTTAGGTAAGAACCACAGAAAGGGCCAGCCAACACGATGTGGGGATGTGGTCCAGCAGGGCAAAGGCCAGGCCACACAGACACAGCACTGCCCTTCACATTCCCGGAAATCTTCACAGGAAGACCCAAACGAACACACACACTTAGTTATACTCTATGTCCTTTACGTACACGGTGAAAAGAAATGAACAGATGTCATGACTGAGTTATTCTTCGTGTAGTAGAGAAAGGGTATATGCTAGGGAGAGACTGGGAGGAGCAGAAACAGCCTTCACAGCACGCCAAAGGCGACGGAAAACCAGGGCCATAAATGCTTCACATCTGCAGGCATTTCTCCCATTTTGAAGCCGCTGCTGCACGGCCGCTGGCCCCTTACCGAGCATGCACAGCAGTGAAACAGCATGGAAACACGCCCTCTGATACGCTCAGACTGAACCTGATATGTGCAAGAGGATCCCGACACACATTCAGCGCTGCATGTGTACCTGTCAGTTCAATGTGCTTACTATTAGGGACCACCAACCCTTCACCACAAACCAGTATGAAGGGCTGAGCTACACATTAATGCTCATATCCGTCTATAAACTGAGCGGACTGAAAACTGCAGGAATACTCCATGAAGCATAGGCTCTTCTCAATAACCATCCATGTATCACCAAAGGTTCTTGCACAATGTTTTCCCAACATCACAAAATGTTTCCTAAGCAGTGCTTGGAAAACTGACATACTGTACAGACGCTCCCAGCTTCCTAGTTCTTAGTACTTGCATATACCCTTAAAATGATGTTGAATAACGACTTACGAACATTTCTAACTACAAACGGCCGTTCGGAATGTAACTCATTCATAAGTAGAGGAACATCTGTATTTCCTGTAAGGGGACGTATTTATTGCAATTAAACCTAAGCTGGGGTTCCCAGGATTCGGTTTGTGCTCTCCTGTCTTTAGCTATTCGATAATCGGAGGATGACAGAGTTACTATTACAGGCAGACTGTACGTGTAATGCAGAGGAATAACAAGCATAGTGTGAATTCACTGGTATAAAATCCTCCCCAGCGACGAGACCCGCAGACCCCACAGCGGCGAGGAAAGCAGCCAGGGCAGCGAGGCCCAGGACCACGGCCAATGTGGACGCCGAAGCCCACAGCAAACAGCAAACAGGTGGGCAGAGTCAGACTGCTGGGGGAGTACGGCACATACTTCGGGTTGTCCCCCCGCACTCGTCTGTGACCATGTTTGGAAAGGGAGTCATCACTGCAGGTCATGCTCTTCCGCTTTCTTCCATACTTTTATGGGAAGCCCGTGGAACTTGATTGTGGTCACCAAACTACCCATATTAGGGTTCTAGTGAGACTCTGGTTGGCACTGCTACTCACTTCTGTTTACCACGTAGGTCACAGGGCTATTTTAGGTTAGTTGGGTGATGCGGTACTTAGTAAGGATCCAGGTTAGTCAAAATCTAGTGAGAAGTGAAATGCCCACTTGCCGCCCTGTCTGACATGCTAATGCAGGAGGGCAGCCTGCGTGCCTTTTTTGCTTCTTATTAAAGTTCCTTGGATGTTCTCTTTCGTCATTCTAGACAGCATATATTTTTCTGTCATCACTGCTGTACCCATGCAAATCCAAATCGTGTGGCCTCCTTCTTTCTGATTTGACAGATCTGCTATTCTCCTTTAACAGGTTTTTTAAAATCACATTCACACGGTGCTATGCATAACCTGGTTTTTGTTGCTTGAAAGGAAAGCTTCACACGTTAACATCATTGGCTTCCTAATTAAAACATTCCTAGAGCTTGTCAGAAGGGTCTGGTCGCTGCCTGGGACGTCTGGCCTGTAATGGGGGAAAGCCAAGCGCTGCCTTTATCCTGCGGGCCTCATAATACCCAGAATGCCAAGATGCTGGCGCTCACTGCCCCCAGAGGCTTGACGAGGGACAGCCTCCCTATCGGAGGTGTTTTGAAGGTTGCCTATTATCTCATTGTTCCTCTCACATCTATCCCAGTATCATGAATGCAATTGACCTTTTTTCAGTGAAATGAAAAATTTCAGTCGGAAAAGGGCCTAAACAGCAAAGTAAAGTTAATTTGATGAGCACAATGTCGGTCGCTGTCCGGTGATATGAAAAGGGCATTCAAATCGATACATCGACAATGGTTTCCAAAGAACGTCCGCACCCAATTTTCCTCTTGTGATTGCCCTGTAACTCCCAACTCAGTCCTTCCTCTCCTCACCCCGTTACACACCCAAATACACAGAGAGTGTGTGTATATATACTATTGTACTAGATGTACACAAAGGATTATCTTCTGTACCATTTGTTTCACACACATACACAGACAATACAGGCACAGTGTGTAACAGTGTGTGCGTATACACTTCTTATATATATGGACACACACACACACATAATCTCTTTATCCTCCAAACACACATATATTGAGGTTGTATGTATACTGTTTATATATATATGTATATGTGCGTGTATGTGTGCGTCTGTGTTCACACAGTTTTTATATTCTTTACCTCCTGTTACGCATGTACAGAATGTGCAGTGTATACACTTTTAGATTGCCTTTATCTTCTCCCCCTTCATCCTGCACATACCCCTCTGCCTGTGTGCACCACTGTGGCACAACAATGACCAGAGCTAATCATTATTTAGCCGTGCCGAGCCTGGAAAGGTCAGTGGTCCAAAATGTCAGGCTTCAGCAGAACCAGATGCGCATCACTTTGCTCAAGTGTCCAATTAAAAAGGGGGGATAGAGGAGAGTAATTCAGATGGGGAGCACTCCACACAGCAGGGCTAATGAGGGGCCCAGCATTGCTGATCCAAGGGCCACCCACACCCATGTCGTGCCCCTGCCTGATCTCATCATGCTCTTCATGCATCCCTTCATGCACCCACTTTGAGGGGTTACAGGTAACCTGATCCCGACAGGGGGCTCAGTGACCTCCCTCAGAGATCTTGCACCCTCTTTGAGGGATTACAGGTTATCCAACCCATTACAGGGGGCTCGCCGACCTCCCTCAGAGGTCCTGCACCCTCTCTGATGTTTACAGGTAACCAGACCCTAAAAGGGGGCTCAGTGACCTCCCTCAGAGGTCCCACACCCTCTCTGATGGCATTACAGGTATCTATACCCTGACAGGGGGCTCAGCGACCTCCCATAGAGGTCTCGCACCCTCTCTGACGGGTTACAGGTAACCAGACCCCGACAGGGGGCTCAGTGACCTCCCTTAGAGGTCCTGCACCCTCTCTGATGGGTTACAGGTAACCAGACCCCGACAGGGGGCTCAGTGACCTCCCTCAGAGGTCCCACACCTTCTCTGCTTGGTTACAGGTAACCACACCCTGACCGGGGGCTCAGCGACCTCCTTCAGAGGTCCCGCACCCTCTTTGCTGGGTTACAGGTAATCACACCCTGACAGGGGACTCAGCAACCTCCCTCAGAGCTCCTACACCCTCTCTGAGAGGACACAGGTACCACAATATTTATTCACGGTGTTTTTTTACACACCCAGGATCAGGGAGTAAACAGTGAGCTGAAAGGCGTGCACTGGCATTAATCAGGAACACGGTAATGTGTGCTGTGTTTACTCCGACTTTACACCAGTCTAATGAGGTGAGATTCTGATGAGAAGACAGGACAGTGATGGCAGCAGGGCTTCAGAAGACTCCCACAGGCCAAACATGGCCATTCACCTTGTGAAGGTCGGTGCCGCTTTCCTCGCCGGCCTGGTGACAGATGCCGCGTAAAGCTGGGAAATCAGTGGCCGCCACGTGCCGCACATAAACATTGCTTTAATCAAAGCACATCGCGCCATTCCCATATTGCAGACATATGGCTGCTGTACCCATTCCTGCTCACCCATCTGCTTCCCCCACACCACTCTACGCTCTGCGCTGTCACCCAGCTCTCTTCTGAAGGCAGGAGCGCTTCCCCATGGCACTGCTCCCCGTGGGAGCACCCCTCACCTGCCCCCACCGCAGCAGGGCCCGTCCCACAGACGTGCCATCGGCAGAGACCACATGCTGAAGGCAGGGGTGTTCCAGCTCGGTGATGCGCTCAGTGTCAAAAGGGGTGTGATGAACAGAGAGGAGACTCACCCGGGCTGGTGATGGTCAGCAGGTCCAGGCGACGCTGTTGCTGAAAGGCAAGGAGAAGAGATGTGAGTCTGCCTGTGTAATGGACATGGGCCTGGGTTATTCATAAAGGCGTAATCACCATGCTGAATGCTGCCTACCAGCTCAATGCAACACTACTGTCCTCCTGCTTGTTTCCTTATGAGTGTTTTAAAAGTGCTGCCTTTATGCAGCTGGACCTATTCAACACATGGATGCTCTCTATTTTCTTTATATTACACTTGGACGTCTACGACACGTGACCTTCCAAGGATTGGGTGTCCGTTTCATCAAAGGCCCAGTTCAGACAGTCTGCCCCCTAGTGTTAACAACAGTATATGCCTTTGTTGGCTCATACCCCGAAAGTCTCAGCTCCGCCACTTTAGCCTGTTTCATCATGCTCGGGACTCCCCTACTCAGTAACGAAGGGCGTCTGTGAGTTTGCCAATGTGACACCTCGCACCTCCGGCTTGGAGTGCAGCTGGAAGTGGCACCTCGCCCCCCTCTTTAACCCCACGGCAGTGCTGTAGACTCCCAAGTGTTACATTAATCAACACCTTCTCCCTCTTGATCTCAACATCCCTGAGGAACAAAATCACGCACCACACTATTTGAAGTGCAGAGGCACTCCTCTCTCTCTCTACATTTTCACATATCAGCGCACTCTCTTTTTTCTCCCCGCTGATGTCTGCCTTTCCGGCTTCCCATCTGAGGTCCTGTAAGCCGAATCCAGCGGGGCTCACGGATTGCGATCGATAAGCAGGCCGTTACGGCCGGTTTTGGCAAAAGGGACACGGTGGGCTCTATTCAGAGGAGACTTTGGAACTGATGAAGGGCACCTCGGTGCAGGCAGGCGGACGTGAACGGGGTCCTCGGCGCTGGGCAGGAGCTGAGCAGCAGAGGTCACTGTGATAGCACTCCTGCCACAGGTCCCAGATACACTCGCCGCCACCTGCCTGCAATTCTGCTAGAGAGCAACTGTGGTTTTTACTAAGACCATAATAACAGCAATTTCTCTTAATGTAAGTCCACACAAGAAAAATGAAATATATACGCACTCTCAGGCATTCCTTGGCGTTTCTATTTCAGAGCTCCTCATTAAGAATACAGATTTAAAATGGATACCCACATGAATAAATGTATAAATGAGTCAACTACTGCATTATATGTGCAGCTATGATACATGGCTACATATATACAGTATAGCATACAAACGGGTTGCCCTGTGAAGCACACACCGTCCACACTTTTCAAGCATACAAAGGGGAAATCCTATTGCTAAAGGAGTCTAAAGCCCAGTGGGACAATAATATGAAACATGACTTATAATGACAATTACTTGATGGAGGTATAGCCATACTGGCAAATCTGTGTGTTTGAGGTGGTCTGGAAATCACTAGGGTGAACACTAAGGTCCGACGATGCTGAAAATGCGTCAACATCAATATTTAATTATTTTTTTTAATTGAGACATTTTTTAATTATTTTAATAAAATTACCTTTATCATTTCTAAAACGCTTCAGTTCATTATAACAAGTGTTTTCCTAATATCACTATGTCGTTATGGGATTAGTTCAAATTATCACTAAATAAAAAGGTGGCGCTACACTGTGCAAAGTGCAATGGCATATCACGGCGGTACTAGCGCTATGCATGAGCAGGGGAAGAGAAACACACAGGGGCTATTCTAGATTGCCAGAGAAGGCAAAACCACCATGTTGTCTATTCATATTTATTAAATTACCTTTAGTTCGGGCCGCTTTTCAATATATTTCGTCCTTGTAGCTGCTAAATACACTCATTAAAGCCATGAAGTTGTCTGCCTGTTACCTTGGAATCTCCATTGAATAAGTGTTTGTGAGAATGTTTAGACTACAATCTGGGCTTATTCTACATGGATTGACGGTGCCAGTCTGCGTTCATGCACGTTGGACTTGGGACCAGTGTCGTTATCATAAACTAAAACAAACAAAAATAGACGCAAGATGAAAGAAAATAATTCATGAACCAAAATAAAAATGAAAACCACATTTACAAAAAAAATGTACAAAAACGTGTTGTACTTTAATCTGCAAAAAGTACCGCCACACCACCAACATCTTTTTACCACAGTATCCATCCATCCAATTTCTGTGACTGTTTATCCTCTTAAGGGTTGCAGGCGTGTCTGGAGCCTATGGGTGCAAGGCAGGGAACAGCCCATCGCAGGGCACACATAGGCAGTTTGATAACTCCAATAAACCTCTGCATGGTTTTGGGCCATGGGAGGAAACCAGAGTACCTGGAGAAAACCCCACGATGACGGGGGGAGAACAGGTAAACTCCACGCACGGAACCCTGGCTGAGACTCAAACCTAGGCCCCAGAGGTGTGAGATGACAGTGCTAAGCACTGCATGACTGTGCCACCCCCTAGCCACAGTACCTCCTCTTGTGGCTCTTGTGGCTGCTGATCTGTCCCTTCCTTAATCGTGACTTCAGTGCTTGTTGCTTGTGTTTCAGGTATCATGCTCCACTAACCGAATTTAATAAGCATGAAGATACGCCAAATTTATACAGATTACTAACTTTTGGGCATCACGATACACATCTCATTAATATTCTAAGGCGTACTACTGATCTGCTTATCGAATTGCGGGCGAAAATAATGTTCATATAGTGCCGAAAAGCCAACGTACATTATCTAAAGCCCTGCAATGGCATACAGTTTGTTGTTGTCGAAATAAAATTTACTTATATTAAATGGTCAAGTTTATTTTCTGGAGGAAATGAATTGTTTAGATTTATCGACCAATCACTAAAATAGTCGATAGATTAATTAAGAAAAATAGTCGTTAGTGGCAGCCCTACAACCAATGATTCAGTGATATCTCTGTCATGGGGATTACTGATAGTGAACAACCTCTGCTTTTTGTTAGTATATTTAACGTAAATACATATATATATATATTTCTTGAAAAATACGTTATTTCAGTATATCCATCAGCCATAGCTGTCTGTTAACTATAGAGTCTCTCCCAGGAAATGGCCAGTCTGTCACAGGGCAGACACACAAATGGGTAATTCTGAAATTCTCCTAAACACCTGTTTTTTCAGTTTGCAGGAGTAAAGCCCCACAGACACATGGAGAACATGCAAACTCCACACACAGAAACACTGGGTTTGAACCACGGAGGTATGAGGTAACAGCGCTACCCAGTGAATCACCATGTACAGACATGGACAAAAGGAAATGCAACCCCAGGTTGATCAGAAGGATAGTGCAGATGATAGAAAAAGAGCCAAGGAAACTGTCCAAAACCAATCAAGCTGAGCTCCAAGGTCAAGGTATGTCACTTTCTGATCGCACCATCCATCGCATTTTCAACAATAATGGGCTCCATGGAAGAAGACCCAGGAGGGCTCCACTATTGACAAAAAAACACAAGAAACCAGAGTGGAATTCACCAAAATGCATGTTGAGAAGCTGCAAAGTTTCTGGGTAAATGTCCTTTGGACTGATGAGACAAAACTGGAGCTTTTTGGCCAGTAACACCAGCTCTATGTTGTATACAGAAGGAAAAATTAAGCTTTAAAAGAAAAGAACACCATACCTACTGTGAAACATGGAGGGGGCTCAGTTCTGTTTTGGGGCTGCTTTGCTGCATCTGGCACGGGGAACCTTGAATCTGTGTAAGGCACAGTGAAGTCTCAAGGCTACCAAGGCATCCTGGAGTGAAACATACTGCCCAGTGTCAGAAAGCTCAGCCTCAGTCGCAGGTCATGGGTCCTCCAACAGGATAAAGACCCAAAACATACTGCCCAGTGTCAGAAAGCTCAGCCTCAGTCGCAGGTCATGGGTCCTCCAGTAGGATAAAGACCCAAAACATACAGCTAAAAGCACTCAAGAATGGCTGAGAAAGAACATGGGACTATTCTTAAATGGTCCTCCATGAGCCCAGATCTTAATCGTATTGAACATCTATGGAGAGATCTGAAAACTACCTGTTGGCAAATGCAGATGTCTCATTGTAAAGTAGAGAAATCGCTTGTTGGCAGTGATTGCTGCAAAAGGTGGCGCTACAAAATATTAAATTAAGGGTACCATCTTTTTTTCTCCGTGCCATTTTCATTTGAATTTCATTTAATTATGAAAAATATTCAACTGAATCAATAAGCAAAATCAAAGTCTGATTTGTGTTATTTATGAAATAAAAAAATAAGATGCCATTAAACTTTTGTCAGCTTCAAGTTAATTCAGAGATAGTTGTGTTTTCTTTTTTTGTGGAAGGGTACCAACAAATTTGTCCACGTCTGTATTATTCAATGTAGCTAATCTCATATTGAAAAGTCAACCAAAAGAAAAGTGTTCGCATACTCAAGTTATTTGATCCAAAATGCTCTAGAAAATAACAGACTTCTAGCTGTGCTAGCATAAATTAAAACAGAATTAAAGTCTTATTTAAATCTAATTTAACTGTTGTGAAGGAACTGTGATCAGATGTCTGTGACATGGCTAATTTCCTGTCGCCAGTGCTGCTTCTGCTTTCTTAAAGTGCATTCACTGTCTTGCTGTTTCATAAGACCCCGTCACCATGGGCAGTGTGAAGGGGTGACTTTTGACGAGCAGAGTGTATTACGATATTAATGGTGGCTCAGTGGGTAGCACTCGGCCATCAGAGTCACAGGACCAGGGCTGCAAGGAGGCCACTCTCCGCCAGCGGATGTCCTCTCCTTGCCGTGGGTTTCCACTCGCAATCTAAAGAAAGGCAGCTCAGCTGAAATGCTGCCTGTCTGGGTGCACATGATCGATAAGATTGAATGGCATCTGTGGTGCAGCCAGGCAAGCTTTCATTAGGTCTGGTCAGGATCAGCGTGACCGCAATTCCATGAGCGTTTAGATCTGCATGGAACAGATACGGTAATTTTGTGTCACTAATACCTCCCTCTACTGGCCATCTTAAATCCTACATACTGAAATGCAAGACAGGTCCCAGTGCCCCTGCAGAGTCACTAACTGTTGCACTGCACGATTTAAGGAGGAACTGCATGAGTGCTCCAGGAAAGCACAGCCCAATAGATCTCTCAGAACCAGGGGTATGTCACCCAAGCACGAGAGAAACACATCCTCCTGAAAATCACAGCACATCACAACCGAAAGATGTTCCAAACAACAAAAAACACAAAGTGCAACATTATCAGTTTATTTATGGGTCACTGGGGAGTGAATCTGCACCTACATGAACATGCAGCAAACTAACAGAACTGAACTTCTGTTCTGTATTTCATATTAATTTGAGCTGTAGGCAGAAAGATACCCACAGAAAGCACATTCCCTTGTACAATACTAAGTGGTTTTGCATTCTTAGTATTTTTATCACATTATACCCATATAATAACTATATGGTAGAAATACAGAATTGACTACAATCAGTGACCGGTTTAATAGGTTCTACTTCTAACACAAACAGCCTGTTCATACAGGCAGCAATTCATGAGTCTGTAACTGAGTACATGCAGCACACAGACAGGGTCAGGAGGTTCTGCTGTGGTCGTTGGTACAGAACGTGGAGGCTCCACCGTCCCAGAAATGGCCACCTTCTTGGGATGTTCACACACTACAGTGTGTATAGTTTACAGAGAATGCTGCGATGAGCTAAAACATGCAGTCAGTGCCATTTCTATGGGTGTAACCCTCCTGGTAATGAGAGAGGTCAGGGGAGACTGGCCAGGCTCGTTACAGTTAGCAAAGGGAGCACAAGTGGGAAAGTAACAGCTGAGCACAGCAGTGGTGTGCAGAAAGGCTCCTCTGAGTACGCAGCTCGCCTATACTGGAGGAGCTAATGAAGACCGAAAGGGGCCCGAAATGGTGCTAGCCAGGAGCGCCCAATAAAGTGGCCCCAGCCTGTAAGTATTACCAGAGACTGCTCTAATAGAACAAACTAATGCTCATTAACACTGGTATAAGGTAAACTGCATTATATTCGCTATATACAAGGTTAGCACACCTGTACAATTGTGTGTCTACAGTCTATGAATGTGTGTGTGTCCTTGAGGTGGCCCTGCTCTGTGCCTTCAGGGTCCACCCCCCACCCCCCATGATCCTAAGTGCGCAGCAGCTATGTATGGATGTACCTGTACACATTATGACAAGATAAACAGCATCGCTTGTCTCCATTCATTCAAATCTATACCGCCCATGATAGTGCCACTGGGCAACTTTCTACCACCAGAAGGAGCGTAAATAATAAGTTGTAATACTGTGTCTTAGCCGGGCCCAATCTGGTACGACATTGCCCGTATCCTGTGACAATTAATCTACTTTGAATTAGGGAATTACAGTGTGCTAACACACTGGTGTTGTCAGTCATTACATGGATAAGATTCTTAGTGTTTCCTAGGAATAGAGACAGAGGGAAAGGAAGAGGGACAGAGAGCTAGAGATAAAGGCGGAGAGAGAGAGAGTGAGAGAGAGAGCGCAATCCTGGGCAGAAAATAGAATTGCATTAATCTTCATCAAATGCAGCCAAAAGCAGTACCTACCAAAAAAGAAAGTAAATCTCTGTGAGACAGGGACCAGTGTGGATGTCCATGTCATAAGGTTTTAGCACCTTCTTTGTGTGTGTGTTCGTGAATGTGACGCGTTCGTATGCGCACGCGTGTTTGTGTAAACTCAGTCAGCTGCTGATGACGCTTCCAGGATGAACTTGATGCACAGATGAGGTGAAAGTTGTGCAGGTGAACTCCAGTTACCCCAGTTTCACAGGCACACGACTACAGACGGATCACAGACCGGCACCAATAGGTGAGGAGGAATTACGAAGATCCGAAAGCGAAGCTTTCAGTTTTGAACCCAGCTCACAAAATGAATGGCTACCCAGGAACACGCCCATTTTTGTATGATATACTTAATCTTAAGGCATTTTCTGAGTAAGGGTTCACCAAGAAATAATATATAAAATCAGCAAACTTTCTCCTCTGAAGCCATACATCAGATCCCCAACTTTGTATTTATGGTTTAACGAGACGCAGGTGAAAAGCTGCACGCCTGTAATTAACAGAAGCAGGCTGCAGATCGGAGTCGACTGTAAAGCCTTAATCTTAAAAGTCTCCTCAGAGCCCATTTATTTACTAAACCTCACTTTTATGACTCAATTAAATATTAATGCACAGCTACCCCAGCCCACTTGCAATATTTTTCCTGAATTTACTTTTCATATTTGCTGATGACTATCATCGGAGGAAAAAAAAGTTTTAATTCCATTCAGAGCTGTTACATCAATCAGTATTAGAGGATCAACCTGAGTTTTTGCTAATATCAATTTGCACATATAGATGGTTATTGATGTTAGACAAAACTGAATGATTAGATTATCAAAAATGAATAAAGACTGGTCAGATTGGCAGACACAGAGTAGAGGCCAGGGGTGTACAGTCAGCTTATTCCTCATCTCTGTGAAACACCGACCAGGACGGCCCTTCTGCACAGCACTGTCTCCCACATGAGGTACAGGAATCGAGCAGGAAGCCGCCTGACTTCAGCCTCCGTATCTGCCCATGGATGACCTGTCCTTGCTGAGGACACACCCCTCCCAGCGCTGCCTCATTGTTGTGGGGTGTTCGTGTCTAGGGGAGGTCAGGAGGAAGGTGACTCAACAGTCTGACTCATATTTACCAGGCATTGCTTTCCAGAAGCACTCCAGCGGTCCTGGAGACAATCCCGAGCCCTTTTCCCCCAGCCCCGGAAGAGCAGGTCGGAACTGCAGCTCTTGCTCGCTGGTGTGAGAGAGCTGGTGTTTCTGCATTCGTACCATTTGATCCCAAGAGGCTCTGCGGGACTCCTGTGGCCTGATCCGACGCAGTCTTCTATGGTTCCGACTCAGTGCCCCTCTCGCTGAGGCGGGGAAGCTGCTTTCATCTAGCAGGCAGGCATGAATCTAACTCTAACTCTAAAACCTTTCACCAGCAGCCACTGCGAATCCTGTAGTCACTCCTGTGCATAACTTTTTAGCTGTGAATTGTCCTATTTGTAAATAAAAAAATGTGTGCCTCATTGTACCGCCACTGTACCACATTCAAAAGTGCATGTTTCAACTTTAGCTTTTTAAACAATCTGCAAAACACACAGAAAAGCAAAAAGGTACACATGCACCCTGACTAGTCACAGCCGACATCCTCCCTGAAACATACACAGGGCACAGCAGTGTTTCCCAATCCAGTCCCCTGGAACCCAAGACAGTCCACATTTTTGCTCCCTCCCAGCTCCAGAGCAAAAAATGTGGACTGTCTGGCAGGGAGTTGGGAGGGAGCAAAAACGTGGGCTGTCTGTGGGTACCTGAGGACCAGAGTGGGAATACTGATGCAAATGATAAAAACGGAACAGCCGTAATTCTGAACACACTATGTTTTAATGCTGATTTGTTGGTCCTTCAGAGGTACTTATAGGTTCTGGCATTGTTCAAACATATGATTCCTTTTTGTTAGCACAGGACAGATGTAGCTATAAATGAGAGATGATCACACACAGCATTTCTCAGCATCAATGAGCATATATTACTGAGAGTGAGGCAGTTGGATGTTATGGGAGAAGATCTGTAGATGATTAGTTTTAGGTAGCATCATTAAAGTGTCTTCACCTCCCAATATTGTGGTGTTCTGTCTGATTACCAACATACATGCAGTCTGTTAACGTCGCACTGTTGACCTTGAACACATTTAACATGTAATCAAATATTATGGAAATTGCGTGAGAGCAACCCTTGCCCAACATCTCTGTGAAAGATTACAAAAGCTAAGCTTGTGTTTATTGCCAGCCATCCCATGAGAGGCTGTCACCACTGCTACTGTTTATTAACCTTCTGCTTGCTCAGGACATGAAGGTCTGACAGACCCATCAAGTCCAACTGAGGGAGGTTTTGCAAAGTGACCAAGAGCCCTTGGATAAAAATACGGAAAGAAATAAGGAAAGAAACAGAATGCCTTACCCTGGGAGGGGGCCTACAGAGACTGCTACACTAACCCACGTCTGGACAGGAAGCCTTCCCCTGCAAACCTCAAACATTCAACCAGAGAAATCTAATGATGCAGCTCCCCCACTCACCTTCCCAACAGAGGAGATTTTCCGTTTCAGCAGTTAAAAGCCATGATTGAATTTCATCTTGATCTCATTAAATATTCATAAAGGCCAATTAAAAGGGCAGCTAAGTCGGCTCAAAGGATCCCTTCAGTCATCATTCAGTCATGGGCAGGCTGATTTCTGCCTGAATGGGAATGCTTTGAGTCTCTATCCTTGACCACAACTCTGGTACTCAACTCAAAGTCCACCAGCTCCATCAGGTATACAGAAAGAGTCAGACAAACCTTCTCACATTTCCAAAAGCTTACAGGAAACCTATTATAAGAAATTCCATCCTACATGCCTTTAGGAACAGTTTAGACTTTCATCTGACAGTAGTATGCAAGTTAAAAAAACGAGAAAGGAGTCTCCTCAGCAAGCACATACACCTTATCTGTTTAGTCAAATCCAAAACATTGAAAAATGACAACCAATGAACTCCATGGTCACTGAATGACAATGACTGAGTGCTCTGACTTGGAAAAGAAACAAAGACACTGTACTGACTGCATGAAGATCGATGAATTAAGAGCACTGAGACTGTACTCATCGCTTCCTCACAGCCTGAGCAGTTGACCATTGCATGCTAAGTGACCCTTTATTGACGAAGCACGTTACCAGCAACTTGGTATTTATCAAAAGGAACAATTAATGACTGCTCAACAAACAAAACTCCTTTGTTCTAGTCAGTTAAATGAGCAGCTGGTCTGAACATTGTTATATATTGTCCACAAACCCTGGATTTTGCTGCTTTCAAAGTATGGTTATTAGAAAACAGAATAGAAAACACAGGCCAGATGTGCTTTCAAGTTTAATAAATTACATAGCCTTTGATATCCTTTCCACTCTGTATCTTCCACTAATTTATTGTCTGAACTGACACCACTGACCTAGTTAGAAATGACAAAGCATGTCTTTGGCTACAGGAACTCAAAAACTGTGATGAGGGCTACGAGACTGCTAGTCTCTGTCATGATCAGCTTGGCTATGGGAACTTTCGGTGGGTGACAAGTTAAAGTCTGAAAAAAAAGAAACGTTGGACTGACATGATTTATTCTGATTAAGACGTATAACGCACTGCGACTATTTAGCCACACGATTGTGTTGGAAAGAAGCAAATACCAAAAAATTGGTGCTACTGGGTAATCAGAAGGAGCACACTAGTAATCAATCAGGAACAATCTGCTGGTAGTACAGGAGGTAAATATTTCCCGTCTGCGGTGTAGCCTGGCGGTGAGTCACAGAAGGTGATGGACAACAACACAGGGAGTGTCGCCAGTGGAGGAACCAGGAAATCAGGAGCTAGGGAATCCCCCTCCATGGACAACTGGAGCGAAGCACCAAGATTCAGCATTCAAGATGGTTTACTGGTGACGTGCGAGAAGTGATCAGGAATGCTCAGACACACCCAGTACAGAGAAGTGCACTACACAAATAAATCAAGAATAAACAGACAATTAGATATTCAGTAGCACAGGAAAAAAGAGTAAAACCTAGGCAGATTTCTATCTGCAGAAGGCAGTAATATGGCAATAGTCCAGTCTAGATATTCATGGTACGGACATTTTGGGGGATAGTGCTGTATAATTTTAACTGCAAATGCCTAGTTTTAACATAATCACTCAGAAGGCTAAAGCTTATTAGCTACATCACAAGGATTTACATGTGGAAAACCTTTTGATGTTGCACATTAGTTTAGGTATGGGAATAAGTTTGCTGCTAAACCAAGCATAGCTGGCTTTCCACTGTATACTGCCCCTGGCAATAATTAAAAAGCACGATAATTAGTGCGATAGACATACAGACCATGTGTACAATCCCTCAAGCCCTTCCGTTCCTTTCCGATGCCTGCACAAAGCATAAATAACAATATAAATAAAAATAGAAACAAGCCCCAACTAACTGCTAAAAAAAGGAAACAGAATATAAACATGACGTTTTAAAAGACATACATGTAGAAAGTGTCAGTAGAGGACAGGTATGGTATGTTTCCGATGAATACATGAGAGGGGACTGCAGAATTCTGCACTCTGTTTTGCGCTGACTGAGAAAAACAGTGCAGATGGTGACGTGTTGATTCACCCACAGTAAACTGCTCTGGGATCTAAGAGTTTCAGACTGAAAAGATTAGAGGGAACCAATATGAAGCTGGTTCACCCTTGCACCCAGTCACTGCCTTTCCAATGGTCCAAGAAGTGGTCACTCAAATTCTATGGTGCTTAAGGCACCTCCCACTAAGCAGCTAAGCCCCTGAGTCTAGAGCAGTCACACCTAGTGTTCCATTTTTAAAAAAGTAAACAAATAAAACGGGACCAAGACTGGAAGACACAAATATCGGGAGTGATTGTTTAAAAGCTGAGTTTAATGCAGGTTTTTGAATGGCTCTTTGTGGCTTATAGCAAGGAAAGGTCAAGTATGAAATAAGAGATAAACCGCTTATGAGTAACATGGACTGGCATCCCATCCAGGGTGTACCCCAGCCTTGTGCCCCATGCTACCTGGGCGGGCTCCAGGTGATCCTCACCAGGGTAAGTGGTTGGAAGATGAATGGATGGATGATTAACATGGCAGCTGTACAAAGTCAAGGGGATTACACCCTGCAGGCTGTCACATATCTGAGGACGGGCTGCTTAAAACACAGGGGCAGACATTTCAGGGCTGATTAGGCGTGACGCCTATCAAAAAGCGGTCCCCCGCAAACAGAGGCATGACGGCCTGTCACTCGCCAGCCGACACCTCCTCCCATTTTAAACAGGGTCAAAACAAACAAAATGCTGATGTGATCACAGCTGGGTTCATCAGAGCTAGCCACACTCCTCAGAGGTGCAATCCAATTCAAGCCTTCTTTATGAAGTGTGAGTGAATTCTCAGTGTCACACAGTCGACCCCCAGCAGTGTTTCCCTCATCGTTACCATCCGTCCCACATTTAAATCTCAGAGCTCTGTTTACCTGTGGGCCATTTACTCAGTATATCTCACTAATCAGCAGCTTCCAGAGGTGAACACAGCAAGGCTGTACAGGGCAGGCCTGTAGTGCAACCCTTGAATCAGGTCTCCAATCTTAGCTGCTGCTATAAAATATCACAGTGTAAAATGTATGTAATGTGAGTGGATTGGGGTAAAAATGTCTGCCATGTTTAGGAACTCATTCAGCACTGAAGCACAAAACAAGCTCCACAACAAAAGCTAATCACACAACAATCCTGCTACAAGTGTCTCCCTGACACCTTATTTCCCAAGCCCCATTCTCCAGTGCATCTCATGTGCTTGTGCATGCTAAGTGTTTGTTCATGGTGTTATTCTCAGCATTTGGTCAGCACTATGGTCAGCAGCAACCAGCAGGAACCAAGTAAGAATTCCATTGCCATGTATACTCGGTAAGAATTTCATTCCTATGTCTGCTTGACAATGAATCTAGGGGCCTTCAAGGCCCCCACATATACCATTTGGTTAAAGCACACCCACAGATGATCTTCAGGGGGGATTAGGAATATCCTGGAAAACATCACCATTTTAACTGCATCAGTAAAGGGAAATGTGGTAGCAAACCATGCTCCAGGGGGGCTCTGGTTACTGTGGTTTCGGTACCAACAAGGCTCACAGGTACGTCGCCCAAGAAGGCCCCACCCTCTGCCCAACTCTTCCAAGCAGAGGCAATAAAATCAATGTGCTTTTTCTTATACCCTCCCCAGATAGAATAAACAAGAAAATAGTAATTTGACGCATCTGTAATCACCTTAGCCACATCCACGGAGCTGCAGGCTTTAATTCTGCACGCTTTTAATTTGTTTTCACAGCGGTTTGAGCAAATTGAATTTGTTAATTAAAGCAGCAAAATGAAATGCTGAGCATTATTGACGAGATGCTAATTGAGTTAGCGTGGAAATTGGAAGTCAGGGAGGGGGGGCTGGAGCGTCTTCAGTGTATCAATAGCTAGGGCAAATCATATTAGCGGAAGGTGCAGGAGCCTCAGCGCCACGCGGTCCCAGCGAGTTCCTGTCTCCGCGTGCCCATGGCAGCTCTCCTCCCTTCCAGCCAACGACAAAAACAACAACCCCGCCGGGGCCCCGCCCTGCTTCCGTCAGCGGCATGGATGCACTCAGCACGTACGGAAGCAGAGCGACGGCGGAGCTCGGGCATGACGGGGAGTGGCGGGAGCAGACAGCCTGCTAGGATCACATCTCTACACTGAATGCAGATAAACAGAACAGAACAGAACAGAAGAAGGGGGTGCAATGTGACACAATGTGTGCCACAGCCTTCATCAGAACCACACAGCCGCACCTCTGCTGGCACCAGAGTTCAGTGTAACCGCACAGTAACCCACAAACCCCTCTCCATGCTGGTCGTGTGGCTGAGGCCTGAGGCCCCTGCAGAATAAAGGCAAGACAGCTTCTCCCAGGCATGGTCACCCTGACGTCTCTAACATCAGCCAGGCTCTCCCTTTCATTGCCTGCTCACGCATGACGTTAAGCACGTGGGCCACACGAATGCCTGGGTAACAAGCGGAATTCCCCTCACGCACGCCTGAAGATAATCCCGCAGAAGTCAGCGGTCCTCCAGTGTCAGGCAAGCGGGGAATAGGTGAGAAAGGGGGCGGGGCAATCAGCATGATTAATAACATTATGGACCTAATTACCCATAGACCGGTGTATTCACAGAGCGCATTAGACGAAATGTGGATGAGAATGGTCGCTGGTCAATCTGACAGGTCCTTGTATGGAATGCCTGTGGAGACTCTTTACCAGACATTTTAGGTATCCATTTAAAATCTTTAAGTTTAAACCAGACATATTTACAAGGTGCTGCTGTATATAAACTCTAGTGGATTTTGTCTTTAATCTGTATGATTTGGCAGGCATGGTGCCTCAGTGAGTAACACAATTGCCTCACACCTCCAGGGCTCAAATGCTGTCCCTGCTGTGAGTGTGTGTGTGTGTGTGTGTGTGTGTGTGTGTGTGAGTGGGTCATGTATATATTGCATTATGTCTCCACAATGTGATAAAAACTTGTTATTTTGATGTTGTGGGGACTATTTTTTTCAGTCCACATAAGGGAAACTCAATTTTATAAAAATCTGTGACTGCAATGAAAAAACTAAAAATGCCAAGTTGTGTAATTTGTTTGGATATTTATGGTTAGGGTTATGGCTGGGTAGGAGTTAAAGGAGATAGCAGATCTCCACAATGTCAAAATAACAGGATTTTATTACACAGTCAGTACATCTACATGCACAGCTTAGCCGAGCTACGGTTATAGCTCGACTACGTCATTTAATCGGACTACTGTCCCTGTCCCTGTATACATGCACAGGAGGGGAATCGATTTATTGACTGAAGTTTGTTGACAATAGATGGCAATACAGCTCCTTTCAGCTCGTTAGTTTTGGGCATTTTCCGGTTGAGCTATTACCTCACAGATGTACAAAAAATAAAATTAATAATAATAGATGCGTGGACAAATGAAGAAACACACGCTTTAATTGCGATCTGGTCGGAAGAACAGATACAAGAAGATCAGAATAGCATAACAAGAAATAAAGTATTTTGTATAATATATTATGACAGCACGGTATTGGAAAATCAGAAATATTGCAATGTGATTTTCTTGTAATAAATATCTGGGAATTTATGAAACAAAAAAGTAGTTCATAAATTTCTCATAGGAGTGATTTAAACAGCAAGGATGAAAATGATTACAATTGCCTTGGAGAACGCATGCAGTGCTCATGCAAAAGCAGCGGAGGTGAACTTTAAACATATGCTAGATAATCTTTTAACAAGTCTTAAACGCCCTGTGCTATGATATTCGTACCAAACTGAAGGTAAGAAAAAGCCTGATCTTAATCTAGCTGAATAACGATGTAAGAATTGGATGAGCATAACATGTGATGTTGGTATTAATATTGCACATCATCCAGTCCTACTACAACTTTTCAAATTCAGTACAAAATACCTTGCCTCACGGTATGATGTCATTTGGCACCAGTACCAGTTTTTACGGCAGTGGACAACCAACACTTAGAAGTGCACTTAGAAGTGCTCCTTATTGAAATACCAAAAGGATGGTACCTTAGTGCGGTGGCAATGTGTCCTTTAGGTGAGCAGTGAATTGTACAGTTTTTCAGCACTGTACATTTTGTACGTGCTGTATGTCCTCTACTATGCTCCAAGCTTCTTCTGTTACTTCCAGGTCAAAGCCCGAGGGGAAACCGTGGAGCATGTGCATTGACTCTCGATCACATCATCTGGGTGTCTTTGTCCGACTTCAAGAAATTCGATTTAGTATGATTTCAGTTGGACTAACATGTTTACATATATTTTAAATGTCCGGTTTTAGTCTAACACAATAATTTGATTTTCTTAGTGTGCACGTAAACATACTCTGCATAATGTCATATATACCTGACCCCGGGGGGGGGGGGGGGGGGGGGGGGGGGGGGGGGGGGGGGGGGGGGGGGGGGGGGGGGGGGGGGGGGGG
>JAODKC010000033.1:81137-97650 GCA_026777985.1 Mormyrops attenuatus
CCCCCCCCCCCCCCCCCCCCCCCCCCCCCCCCCCCCCCCCCCCCCCCCCCCCCCCCAGTAAAAACGTGGACTGTCTGGCAGGGAGCAAAAATGTCGATTGTCTGGCAGGGAGCTGGGGCAGAGTAAAAATGTGGACTGTCTGGCAGGGAGCTGGGGGGGGGAGTAAAAATGAGTCCTTCATGCCTTTAGCCAGCACCCCAGTTAGGGCCATCACTGGCTGGGCCTAGCATAGATAACAGGCAAAAAGGTCGGAACTCATTACTTAGCAGTGAAATTTCATACATAAAAGTCTAATTAGATTCAAGACAATTATTTTTCAGAAAATGACTACAGTACTGAATCAGAAAATGGGTCAGCCCTACATTAATATCTTCAAAGTACAAATGGAAACAAATTTTAGAAATCATTACTGCACAGAAATAAAGTATACACATTTAGTTTAAAGTTTGTATGAGTTTCTTTTTTCTAACTTCCACTTCATAGAGACGTCAAAGCTGCCATGAAATGGCGAAGCATATATGGAAAAAAAGACGTAGGCTTTCGCTGTCATGTTTAAAAAATGAAAATCACCACAATAACTCCAAATATACAGGAGGATTAATAAAGGCTTCTGGAGCTCCCCCCCCCCCCCGCTGCAGGCAGGCGTGCCCCTCGGGTAGGTGCAGTACTATTCCTCTCCAGCATGCCTCCCCCACCCTGGAGCCCCTGAGCCCCAATAACCTTCAGCCAGCTCCGCTGCGGCTCTAATGAAAAGCGGGCTACAATCCTGTCAATTTCACCAGCCTAGCTGGGTGCCGTTAGAGGCAATCGACTCAGTGAATAGAGGCACTATATCACAATATGCAGGTGCTCGCTGGAAAGGAGGGACATTGTGCCTTTGGAGAGCAGCACTGGCATCCATCTCCGGCACGAGCTCGCTTCTGGGAGAGGCGGGCGCTTGCTGGAGCTGGGAGAAAAGGGAGCGGGAAAGAAAAAGAAGCGGGGAAAAAATGAAAGGGCCCGCCACCCTTCAGTCTTCTTCATTGGCTTAACGGGGAAACATTATTCTGTGCGACAGGGGACTTGGAGCAGAGTCTGCAGTGGACAAGGTGGATAAAAGAGCTTTGTGGCTGAGGGAGGCCATGCAGGTTTGGGGGTTAGCTTTGCTATCAGGCCCCTCCAGTCCTTACATGTGTTGAGGCGACGCACAAAGGCGGTGCCGCTGATTTCGTGGGCCTGCCTGCGACCCGGCATACAGGATGCCAGGACCGGGTGCACCGAGCTTCTAAGTCTCTCACCAAAAACGGACCCCTGTGGTCTACGGTGGGACTTTTGGAAACGTGCTGCCGGAACCGTTACCAAGCCACGGCCAGCTGCTTATGCAGGAGAGATGAGGGTCCCATCTGAAGCGGCCAGCGGAGCTGCATGAAAATGTTTCACATATTTTACAGTTTGTAATCTACACATTCAATATCTTTTCCTGTAATCTTTCCACTTCTAATGTCATTTCCCCTTAACGGACTATGTTAAATGCAGGTCTCCCTGAGATGTTGAGGTGGTGTTGCAGGAGTCAAAGTTATATGGGTAAAAAATTTTTTCAGTGTGCTGTGAACTCTGCTGTTGTTCCGTGAGTGTAAACGGCAGACAATACCGCACATAATTAGCCCAAGAGCCTCCGAACATGAACTGAAACAGTGAGGGTTAATGAGGGTCAAACATAAACAGGAGGTACAAAGGATCTCGGTGCGAATTTAAATCCATTTCCTTCCATGAAATTAGACTTCCGGAAAGCAACATATCTGACACTTGTGTGGGGGAGGGTCTGCGGTTGTGAGATACTCGCTCCAACTGGATGAGCCCAGGCTGCTAATGGAAAATTCTAAGCTCCAGTCGCAGAAACACAAAACTGGAGATCCACTCTGCGTGCCTTTCAATTGACTTTTCCTGCACGGAGCCCCCCGACTGACTTGAGTCTGCTCCAGAACGGCGGTGGTGGAAATGTTTATAACAGATTTATGTCCTCCTCAGTCCCGGTCCACTCATCCTCAGACACAATTTAATGGGCTAACAGCTGGTTGATGCTTTCGGATTTCTGGTGCATGTCACAGTCCTTCCCTGTGTGGAGCTGCGGTCGGTGTACTCAGAACTGCCATGCTTGCTGATTCTGAGCCTCAAATGTGCTTCTCAAAACTGGCATAATCCAGGCACAATATCTGACAATTCAAGCTGTAAAAATATCTGTTAAATCTATATAAACAACTACACAGGAACAATGCAACAGAATTAGAGTCATGTTCTGCATATGCATTTATTTTCCATCATCGACCCAGAGCATGGTCATGGGGATCCAGGTTCAAACTGGTCCCCATAAGGTAAAAAAAAATGGGTATTCATCACATTGTGGGGACATTTGGTCCCCATAAGGTAAGGTATACCTGCACCACACACACACACACACAGACATAATTGTATTCAAATATTTGTGGGGAGTCTCCATTTATTTCAATGGAAATAACTCTAATCCCAACTGTGAAAACCTTAACTCCTACCCAGCCCTTGCAGACAAGAATCAAACTAAATACAAGACTATTGGCATTTTTTGTTTTTTGAATGCAGTCACAGATTTTTCTAAAACTGAGATTGCCCTTGAGGGGATATCACAACACAAGATAATAGGTGTTTTATTTGGTCCCCATAATGTGATATGCACACACTCCCATGAAAGGAATGGAGCCAGTAGGGGCCTCGGAGGATGGAGGAGGATGCGACGGAGCTCTGTGGCAGGATGCCTCCCGTGAACAGAATGGCGCAAGTACGGGCCTCGGAGGATGGAGGAGGATGCGACGGAGCTCTGTGGCAGGATGCCTCCCGTGAACAGAATGGCGCAAGTATGGGCCTTGGAGGATGGAGGAGGACATCTCCCATGAACGGAATGGAGTGAATAGGGGCCTCAGAGGATGGAGGATGCAAAGGGGCTCTGCAGGAGGACACAGAATAGAGCGAGTAGGGACAGAATATATGTGTAGTAGAATGGTAAGTGAATGGAAACTAAGAAATTTGCTCAGCAATATAGTGACAGGCCATATAAAAACTGGCACAACCACCATGCTCTAATGAGCTGATCTATTTAGTATCAAATAATCTGAGATACACAAAGTACCAGCCAGAAGTCACCTACGAAGGAAAGGGATTTAGTGTCACATCACATGGCCTGGCCAACTGTCCTAAACCAACCCCCCAAAAAATACATTTTATTTTTTGGTCAGTGCATAGTCATTTTATAACTTGGATTCTTTATTATTTTTCTAAAATGTATAAAATAGTACAAAGAAGCCTTTCTATGAATAGTTGTGTCCAGACATTTGACTGCTACTTGATTTGGTTGAAAAGCATTGGTCCACGTGTCCCAGCTGGAAATCAGACCGTAGTGTTCACAGTCATCCCTTGCTGAAAACTGCCTCGACGATCCATGAGATTAATTTTAAAACTCGGGCTAAAACACATCCAGGATCTGAAATCCTCCAATATGTCAACAGATGCAAGGTCCAGTAAGCTGGCCAGACAGGTGACAGCAGGAAAAGGATACGAGTATTAGCACTCAGGAATAAACTGGCTCTGTGCTCCGGCCAGACAGCTGAACTGCTCAGAGCAGAAGCTCCCCCTGTGCGAATGAGAATAGCCATCTTCTTTTTAACCCATGCCTGAATATGCCTCACACCATTTACAACAAATTAAGCCCAGCTGAAAGTAAATTTCAAGCTCGACTGAGTTCAGCGGTTGAGTAACTCACTTTACATTCATTTCCATTCTTTACCCCGCAACAGATGATATACTGTATGACTTGTTCATTCTTTTCACTCTTTTTTCTATTTCCTGGGTCCAAAATTTGGAGCCAGCAACGGAAAGCAATTACACTGTCAGAAAAGTGTTTTTTGACTTATTAAAAACCTGAACATTCTCAGAAAACTACTTATTTTTCCAATCCCACCCCCACCCCCCCAGGGTAAGAAGAGCACGATGCTGAAATGAAACAGACACTTTCACATGCAGGGCTGCCATCCATGCAGTCATTTAGGAAGCAGCGGCCTGCGAATTTGGACCAGCGGTCAAGATAGGCTGTGTGGTCCACATTTAATTTCGTGGGGCACTGTGTTGACTGCATCTGAAAAGACGTCCCTCTTCCCTTGGTGTTTGGTGCCTTCTCACTCAACGACTGTCTGGCACCCTCCCACAGCGGCCCCTGTAATCAGTACCCACCCTGGAACATGGGTCCGTTGGTAGAAAGCAGCATCTCTGGGCACAGCATGCTCTGTCCATGTGGCATGACACCTCAGGTGTGGGCTGAGCATGTCTGCCTGACTGCACCAGGGCTAACTGCTCCGAAGCTGCCACGGTAACTGGCCTTTTGCACCTGTAACTACATGTACAGCAGATCAACCCCCATCGTGCTCCGGTAAAGGTGCAAAGGGAACTCGCACGTAGCTCATCATGGACGCACGTCATTGCTGCGTTGGGGGGCAGCGGGTACACAGGAAGCATAGATGTCACTGGGCAGAGTGGAGTGGAGATCACCTCCAGCGAGCATCCATGTGTCAGGACTGCAGAAGTGAAATGGGTGACGGCCCAGCAAATACAGCCTGGCTCACATGGACTGGGGGACACCATGAGACCATGCATGTCCTCTTGCGGCTCGAGTGGCTACCAAAATCTCAGCTCCGGGATGTGAACTGGGGACTAAAACAGGGGAATTGCTGGAGGTAGAACACAAGCCTTCAGGCAGAAATAAAATCAGTGAGGGCACAGCACATAAACCATAATACCTGTGTCTGTGTGCGGAGAAAGCCACAGAAGTAGAACACATTTAGGTTCCATGATCAGCTGTGAGCTCTGACCATCTGGCATGAAATTCACTTCTGGACCTGAGTTTGGAGGGTGGAAGAAACCAAACGAGAAAATAAATAGCTCTCCAAACAAATTGCAATAAATTAAAACATGCCAAATGGTTTTTGGCTACATGTTGTGCATTGTGTACACGGGAGATCCACAAATACACTGAGGTATAACAAAATCCATACCTATAATGCGCATTAAGAACCTGGCCACTACCTATACACAGTGGCCACTTTGAAGGCATCCCCGGCTAGTGTTGGCTGATACCGGCTTTGTTCACATCACAGGCTAAATTCTTCAGGCATGGACTGAACAAGGTGATAAAAACTTTTCTTATGAAGTTTGATCCATGACATTTTTGTACTTGTGCCCTTCTTGTAAACTTTAACGAGTCTGGCCATTCTCCTCTGACTCATTAACAGGGTGTTTTCACCCACAGAAATGGCATTCAGTAGATGTTTTATTTCACTGCACCATTCTGTAAACTCTAGACACTGTAGTGCATGAAAATCCCAGGAGGGTAACTGTTTCTGAGATGCCAGAACCTCCACATCTGGCACCAACAATAACACATTCAAAATCACTCACATCAGGCATCTTATTCATTCTGATGCTGAGCCAAGCAGTAAGTGAACCTCCTGACCCTGTCCATGTGTTGTATGTACTCAGTTGTAACCAAATGATTCACAGTTTTGAGAAGCTGGCTGTTAGCACTGACTAGCATGTATACCTAATAAAGTGTGCACACATTATGCAAAAGAACATAGAGTAAAAAGCTGCCCCCTGCCACCCCCAGCATCAGCAGCTTGTGCTGCCCTTCCGCCTTTGACCTCCTCGCTTCAGGTGCAGCTCCGGCCCTGTGAATCAGCCCCGCTGGCCCTCCAGGCCAGGGCGTGTCTCAGCGCTTATTCCCACTAAGAGGCGGGAGGATAAGGCCCCCCACAGCCTGTCTGCAGGAGGCTCGCTGACCATTAGAGCCCCAAAAATACCCCGCGCCACTAGGTAAGTCACCCAGCTCCTCTTCTCACCTCCCGACCCCTTTCTGCCTGGCTTTACATGTCGTTAGTCTCTGCTCCCACTCATGTGACCTCATGGCTGGTATCTGAGGCGTATTTCATGAGGTCATAATTCCGGCAAACCTGCAGAGATGGAACCCTTTCCGGATGCTGTAATTCTCTCCCGCTTAATTTAACGTCTCCATGGTGGTCGCTCAATCCTTCCCCACGTAACACTTGGCACTTCATCTGGTACTTAAAAAACACACTACACATAAATAGCACTCACACCCACACACAATAATTTATAAAATGCTGAGTAAGAGTAATACATAGGACCACTATACAAATGCCAACAAGTGAGAACGTTACATGGAACCTTACATGGAACCATCAGCTTTGTAGTCATGTGGACATTACATTACAAAAATGTTATGAAAATCACTGTTTAATTTGACAGAAAACTTAACTTAAAAAGAGTATGGGAATGAGAATCCATGTGATATCTCTGATGAATTTCTACTAATTATATAACATAAAAAGCAAAATATTCAACTATATCTGGAGAAACACCTAGATTTACCTGCAGTACTAATTTTTCATTTATTTGGTTAAAGTTATCTATTAGGTAGTCACAGGAGATATTCAGTTTGAGTAAACCAAGATTAGGGGTTACTCCTCCTCTTTAGGGTAGAAAAAATAACACACGTGTTTTTCATTTTGGGTCTTTCTGGACCATGCTGTTCATTTGTGTTTTGTTTGGGTGATTTTTCCTGTGTTATGACACAAATGCAATTCCCTCTCTGTGTCTACAGTTCTGGCACTCCTTTCAATTTCTAGAGAGATCAGTGGAGCGTAACTGTTCAATATGCAGGCTGTACACATTTATAAAAAAAGATCATACATCAGATTTTATAACAATATATTGACAACAGTACTTCAGTGAAAAAATAAAGCATAAGTTTGACAGTCTGGACTCATTTTATGAGGATTAATAACAAAAAACACTATGTTCAAGACTGTTTCCTTGTTTAAAAAAGAGTAATGGATATTACAATCAGGGGTAGTTTGAATAAAACAGAGAAGTAAAATATAGAGAGACATCACTGGAACACAAAAGTACCACACATGGAACCAATCTCTGGATTGATTACGTGACAAAGTAACATGGAAATATGAATAATCACATTATTCTGGACACAACAGTGATGAGCAGGAAAGACGGGTCGCCTACAGTACCAGTTTAGTTACAGCTGCAAAGACAGCGGGCGGCTCGGGGCAGTAACTGGGGCTGGCAAATGTGGGCAAGCATCCAGCCACTGATCAAATAAGAAGAAGCTACCCCATGTACGCCCAAGATGGGGGGAGGATGAGCATTGCATTCAGGCAGACCAAATGGCAACAGTAAAGGAAAATCCGCAGGAGGCCTGAATACCCACCGAGAAATGACACACCGCTCGAGACCAATCAGACTCAATAGGAGCCAGGGCCAGCTTCAGCCCATAGTGTCTGCAACTTTTAAGAGTTGTAAGCTCCCACCAATGGCAGATCACATGTATGGATCGCATGACCCCAACTCAACAAGGTATCGGAGTGGAATATGTCTGATAATGATATGAATGGATTCCAAAAAACTTGAACAAGAGGACGTGTGAATAGATAGCTAAACACAAAGGCAGCCATGAGTTAATTTAGCAGTCGCTGATTGGACTTGTTAGATTTACCTAGTTCCTGGACTCCAAGTGACCTGCCTGAGTGGGATGGAGCAGAGACGCAGGACTGCCAGCGGAGTGTATCCAAAGCTGCTATGTGAAGGCCACTGGAGAGGCACGATAAACCTGGCAGCACACCTGAGTCTTCCTGACTCCTGCTGAAGCAGTCGGCATGGGCCCGGATGACGACAAACAAGCCGGCCCAGCCTTCAGGACCGCAGCCTTCGTCTGAGCAGGAAACCAGGCCAAGGCTACATTATACACACCACAGGTCTGGGTGATGATGAAGAAGCAGGAAAAATAATGCGAGCTTCCCACTCAGCCGTCACAACGACCATGCTGAGGCCAGATGTCATCCGCATTTAGTGAACAACAAAACAGCTCATCATGGTGCAGCTCACAGTCCCACGGGAAGAGCACTTGAAGCAGGCACATGAAAACGGCCACATACAACGGACACGCGGACAATAGCCAAAGAAAGGGCCCGGGAATGAGGAGAGGCCCACTGAAGCTGGACCATGCAATAGAATAGCCACGGAGAACATTACGAGGCCTGCAGAAAAAGGGCC
The DNA here is from genome assembly GCA_026777985.1 of Mormyrops attenuatus. Classification (NCBI taxonomy): domain Eukaryota; kingdom Metazoa; phylum Chordata; class Actinopteri; order Osteoglossiformes; family Mormyridae; genus Mormyrops; species Mormyrops attenuatus. Next base: position 89,283 of record JAODKC010000033.1, read on the forward strand.
CAAGGTAGCTCTGTATCATGGTGGCCAGCAGGTCACAGAACACCCTGGGACACGCTGCTGATGAGTACTAGCCGCACTGCAATATATGCTTAGCTGTCATGTGGATTGCTTACTGATCACTAGATCTACTGAGGTTTCACCCTAATGACTGATATCAGCTATGACTCCCGAAATATTGATATCAGTTTTGTGGCTCAAATGAAGAACAATGATGTCACTGCTGATATAAATTAGATTATCAGTAAAATGATTTATAAATCAAAATGCATATACATATAGAACATTAGGAAAAAGGTAGAAAGACAATAATTATAATTTGACATTAATTATAGATATAGTACCAGAATATTGTAATGAGGTGGTCTTCAACCTTTCTTATATCAGACCAGACCAGAGCGAGGGACCCCCTACCAGTATTGCCTGACATTGTCATTTTTTCACTAACTATCAAAAAGGACCATGAGTAGAACAATGCATTTTGTTAAGCTTTACAGGTTTGTTGTGGACTTGAAGACCCTTGTGCTAATGCAATAAAAAATGCAATTGCTTGATATCAGAGATTCAGACACCAAGCTTGAATGCTGTTAATTGATTAGGTCGATTGAAAAAGTTTACAGTGTAGTTTAATACTGTGCTGAATGCTATTGAGATTCTCTCTCTTGTGTTTGTCCTGTGCATCCCTGCCACAGCTCAGATAGGCCAGACATACGCATGCACTGCATTTGCCGTGCAGTGATGGTGTCCAGTGTGGTATTTTGGAAACCTGGCAGTTCCCACACTTGTTGCTGAATCTTAACATGGTGTTGGACAGCTGCATTAGGAGCTCTGATATGAAATGTTTTCTTCTGGGGCATTCCTTGTAAGGAAGCCGTTCGTTTATTCCAGCCAGATCCATCCCCCTGCATTCTGTTACCCTCACAGAATATCTGCAGGCCATCTGGTCCACCAGGTCCACTCCAAACTCCATCAGGCTGCAGGGCTTCACCCCTGCAGGTTCGCTCTACTCCCCTGTCTGCGTAACATGCTGGTCACATGACTGTGGCTGCTGTCTCCTGTCAATGTTTATTATTCTAGGCTGGATTCATGCTTGTTTTTGTTTCCATTTCAGTCGCTTGACTGGATTCAGAGAATTGAAAGAAAAGATGAGTTGAGGCATCTTCCCAATTCTTGGATGCGTTCTAGATACTTCCTTACCATTTACCGTGATATAGAGAAAAAGATGCATTTGGCCGGTCAAGTAGTAAAGAGAAAATTTTACTACAAACATGAAAAAATGACTACTGAAAAAATTTTACATAAGCAATCAATATGATGACAGTGATAAAAAAGTAGCAAAAAACAAATATAGAAAATTACATAATGGAGTTGATTTGATTGCTGATAGTGGTTGGAGGGGTGGGATTATTTTACTGAGATAAAATATCTAACTTATGGACACTCATGTAACTTGAAAGAGAAGTCACAATTCATGTTGTGGCTCTCTGCCAGGGGTCAAACTGACCCCGGAAGCAGTACAGTGATGCTACGCCATGGAGTGTGGGTGCTGTGTGGGGAAGTCACTGCCCTGTCCCCTGTCAGCTGCGCTTATGCCGTCGCCTGATCCGAGTTACGGGAGAAATGTCATTCGCACAGCTGGTGGGGAGTCAGAAAGTGGAGTAGATAAACAAGCAAGCAAGCAGATTGAAGTAGAATATCAGGGAGCCAAAAATGTAACAAACTGTTTGTAGAAGTGGTGCTGGCAGTCATGGTGGAGAGGAGCGTGAGAGGACCGACACTGGGGGTGCTTTCTGGGCTCTTCTGATCCTGCACGCAGACAGCGGCGGATCCCAGCGGGGTGACAAACAGGACTGTGTGCGACATGGGGTTAAAGCCTGAAGCACAGATGGGGACGGGTTTATTAAAACGGCGGAGAGGAACAACAACAAGAAAGACCACCGTTAAGGTCTCAGCAGAAAGAAAGCAAAGGATAACGATGGTCATTGGGAAGGGATACAGGAATTCTGACGTCATTACAGAAACAACATTTTTATTGCCATTTCATAGGTGAACAGGCACGGGTGACTGAAAGGGATTGTCCCCTGCTGGGGCCACACTTCCAGACATCCACCCCACCCAGAGCAGGGTGGCTGGAAATGGTGGTTTCCTGCAGCGACTTTGGGCGCAATTAAAAACTAAATATGGAAAGAGAGCGAAATTTGAAAAGACATGAAATGCGCAAAGAGGCAGCCCTAAGTGCCCCTCAGATGTGACATTACACCGACGCCCTCCCCAAATTGTAGACAGAGAAGCCCCCACGCTATTTCACCCAGACAAGGCATCACAATTATGGTTGATTTTCTTTTGTTGCTGTTTGCGGAGGGCTCTGTCTTCTCTCCTGTCCGTCTCCAGCATTCACTCGATTCCGTCTGTCAAGCCCTCCCTTTCTCTGTCTTTTGTACAGGATAATTTACAGACATTACTGTTATTATATACTCAATTATGAGCCTTTTATCCAAGTATGAAGCATAAGGACTGTGAGCCCTGAATGAAGAGAGGTGAAACTGACACACACTTGCCATTAAACTCATACTACTTAAAACACTATAAGCCGGGCACAACACATCCCACGTTAAATGCCAAAATCCATTTCAAAAGCTTACGCAATTGACTGCATTTACTTGATATGGGTGCATACATATAGTGCATATTTGTGTTCATAAAACACACTATAATTTTGATGCAGCAGCATCTCCAACTGCAGGTGCCATTTTACATTTCAATTTAGCAAAAACTAGCAAGTTTGTGACCATTTGCACTGTGCTAAATGAATGCATTATGAAGGACATTATGAAATCCAGTAAAGTAAAACTGAAATTAACATTGTTATTATGTGTCAAGTACTTGTGTAGCAAAATTCATTGAAAAAAAGTGTGCATGTATTGTGTATGATTATGATATGTCTGAAGGTTTCCAGCTCAAAATTGCATATAATTCTAAAAAAAGACCTAATTTGCCAAACTCCATGGGAAAAAAATATTTTAAAACAGCAACAATTAGCCAACAAAATGTCAAAGCTCCTAAGTAATTGGAAGAGCTAAGTGTTCGGTTCAGAATTGGACAAAAAAATTTGATTATAAATATAAAAAAAGATAAAAGTTAAGCACCTGTCCATCATAAAGTAAATAGGCCGGCAAGTGCATTAGGGGACACGCTCAGCCCTGGCTACTGCAATGTGGAATTTGTGTTTCCTGCCCCTGAGCCTTATGCACACTACTGCCACCCTAAAAGTATCTTTCCATGTGTAATGTTGCAGGAGTAAGCTCCCGGTAATCCAGAATATTCCATCCTTTAAATTCAGTTTGCTTTTCTGGAATGTACGTGGCCCTTATACCATGTGCTTATCCAAGAAGTGCCGAACCACTTCCACCCGGACTGAATAAGCAGTAAGTCATAATTGATGGATGGACGAAATCATCCTTATGTAATGTTATTTTTATTCTACCATGAAATGATGTTACATTCAATTGCTCTTTTGGTTTTATAATGAATTTTAATTTGAATGATGTTATGTTTCTCTGAAGTCCTTCAGAGACTGAAGGAGAAATTTTAGGAATCATTGCTCCTTGGGTACAGGATATAAGAGAAGTATGATTCTGAAGTTAAGTTACAGCAGCTTTAAGAAGTGCCCGTTGTGAGATCTTACGATTCACCGTAAACAGGTTTCTTTTACTTTCTTGACAGTATTGGGCCGTAACCTAAGAAATGACGTACAACACGGTAAAATCATACGAAGATTAAGGAACAAGGAATTCAAGATTAATGTATAAAATGGTGTAGATAAAGGTATCAGGAACTCTAAAAAAAATGTGATGACTTGTGCTAAAATATCTAGTCACCTAGGCCATGCTAAAAGGAAAGCTAAAACAAGGTAGAAGGACCCTAATCTAAGGTAGAAGGGGAGATAGGACAAAAGTACAGGGGTCCTAACCTAAGGTACAGGGGTAGCTAGACCGAGGTACAGGGGAGCTAATCTAAGGTGCATGGGGAGCTAGACCAAGATACGGGGGATCTGATCTAAGGTACAGGGGAAGCTAGGCCAAGACACGGGGGACGTGATCTAAGGTGCAGGGGGAGCTAGACCAAGATACGGGGGACCTGATCTAAGGTACAGGGGAAGCTAGGCCGAGATACGGGGGACCTAATCTAAGGTGCAGGGGGAGCTAGACCAAGATACGGGGGACCTGATCTAAGGTACAGGGGAAGCTAGGCCAAGACACGGGGGACCTGATCTAAGGTACAGGGGGAGCTAGGCCAAGATAAGGGGGAGCTGATCTAAGGTACACGGGGAGCTAGGCCAAGATACGGGGGACCTGATCTAAGGTACAGGGGGAGCTAGGCCAAGATACGAAGTATCTGATCTAAGGTACAGGGGGAGCTAGGCCAAGGTACAGCGGAAGCTAGGCCAAGGTACGGGGGCCTAATCTAAGGAGCAGGGGGAGCTAGACCAAGGTATGGGGGACCTAATCTAAGAAGACCTAGGCCAAGTTATAAGGAGATATAGTACAAAGTACAGAGGACTTGATCTAAGTCATAAGGTGACCCAAGCCCCACAATTTAAAAGCTGACCTTATAATGCCACATTCCTGTTGCACATAAGTATGTTCCACTGTCCTCCAGGTCTTAAAGAAGTGAGCTAATCAGTGATCCGATTTAGTCCATGCAGGTTTCAAGGAGCTTTTTATCACTGAGATTGATGCCAGCTGTAGCAGACTTAGCGTTGTCCTCTAATGGGAGCATAACGGAAAGGCGTGGCTCATTTATTTGCCAGCAGGAGTCTTCCGCAATTCAGGCACCACATGGGGGAATTATAGATCCATGAAATTAGAGTTCTTGGCTCTGAAATGAGGGGAGCCTGGGATATTTCACAAGCATCATTTGGGGTCAGAAATGCACTGTACATATGGACAGAAATCCTCTTACCTCCCATCTGATAGCTACACTGGGTTTATTGGGTCGTGCTCAGGGAATGTCAAAACTTAACATCTTTGATGCCAAGCTCCAGAGAAAGCCCAGCTAAGAAAACAAATCACAGGGTTTACTGCAGCTGTGCTTTCACGTCAGCTCACAAGCCTGTGTTCAAACACATTTGCTCCCAGAGAACACTACACAGCCTAAAAATGCAGTGTGGGTCCTGGAGGGCTCGCTTCCTTACGGACACTTTACATGCTTTTTCCTTTCATCAGCATGGAATGTGGCATCTACTGGATACATCTGTTCTGTTTTTAAAGATTACAGGAAAAAGCAAGGCAGATGAGCAGTCCCACAGAATGCGAAGCCTCCTTCTCAGATTTGGTGCAGCTCACTTCACGGCAACCCAACTGTTGCGATATGAGTGTAATTTCATGCTCAGTCTTCCAGCTCTTTCCATCTGGGAGCCTCCACCCAAAGAGCTCTTACGTACCTGTAAAGCTGTGGGCTTTTTAGCCTCATGTCCGGCTACCTTCCATTCACTGTACAGTATGCTCTGCAGGCCACGTAAATGCCTTAGGTGTTACAAGAGATCACAGAAGCTCCTGAAGCCACCATGAAATAACCTAACAGCACAAGTGAAGTGAACAGCTTGCAGTTGCAGGCTATTGCATGTGTGACCCAAGGTTAACTAACAGAGTTCTACTTTGAATGGACAAATAATAAATACCCACAGAAAAAAATCAAGCCATTTTTAATTCCTTACAATGTCTGACACCTTATGAAGCCAAACTTATCCGGGGAGTATAAAAGCAAAGTTATGAAATGAACCCACTGTTACTATTTATTAAATGAGATGAGAGGAAAAATAAAAGCAGAGGGTATGGAAATTTACCCGATGGAGGAGCAAGTGCAGAAAGGTGCATCTCAGTCTCCTCCTCGCAGAAGGACAAAGCTCTCTGTGGTCTCAACACATGAGCATAGACCTTCACTCTTTGCAAACTTCACGGGAGGCACACTTATCAAAGACGGGAGAAGACAGGTAAGAAAAGGGCCCCAGAAATGGCTTAACGCTGCATTTTAATCCTGACTGCACAATGTCTCAGTATGGCTGAGCTCTTATTGCTTATACTGGGCACAGACAAAGTAGCAAATCACATAAAAAAAGACTTCAACTTCAAAATAAATTAATTATAATTATAAATGTGGTTACAAAAGTGAGTCATATTAGGTTAGACGCCAGTTAGCAGTAGGCCAGATATAAAAGTCAGATATAAAAGAGGTCAGACAACACTAGCCAAGGTCAAATTTGGTGAATAATATCAAATGACATTTTTCAAACACCCTTCATAAACAAACATTCTTAGTACATTTAGTTTTGTTCCAGCACGTCTGGTTTTTCTGTGATTTCGACTTAACTTTTTTTCACATACAATGCATTGTATACCTAAATGTCATTTTGATACTAGTCATACAAAATCACCAGTAACCTGTCATAGACTGATTTTTTGTACAAACTAGTCAGCAGGGTTTACAGGCAGCTTGCAGTTATGTAAACTTACAGGTATGCTGCTGCAGGTCCACTGACGCCGACCTTTGTATGCAGAACTGTGGTCCGCCTTCCGGTACTGTCACTACCAGAAGACGGACCACAGTTCTGCGATGCGTCCAGTCAGCAGATCCCTTGTAATAAAATACAAGTAGTGTAAAATTTAAAGAGAGTGTTTAGCTGTGCTGCTAAATGTTTAGTTCATAATTTGTGAATTTTAATTCTAACAAGGCCGCGCCAATGTACTAATTCTGCGGACTTATTTTGTTACTGTACATATGTGGACAATTTACTACCACTGATCAGAAGTTAGCAAGTTCGTTTGTCAAGAGATGTTATTTAGCTTATTTTGGCTGCAAACTTGGTGACCAGGACAAGCCTTGGGCACCTCATGTACTATGCAAGAGTTGTTCTGAACATCTGCGACAGTGGTATAAGAGAGAACGCAAGAGTATGCCATTTGGAGTACCGATGATATGGAGGGAACCATCAAATCATGTTAATGACTGTTACTTTTGTATGACCAAAGTTTGTGGTTTTAGTAAATAGAACAAGCACAAGATTGCCTATCCTTCGCCAACCTCTGCAACGAGACCCGTATCCCACTCGGATGGTATTCCTGTTCCAGGTCCACCTGCTACCCTTCATGAATTATTATTGTTGGAGTATGTACAGACAAAATCCTGATGATTCATACAAAAGAAAATTATACCGGATCGCAGTGCTAAGTGACCAGCAAAGATATGATGAACTGTTCCTTTAATGTAACATTTGATATAATTTATGCTGAACTTTAATTGTAAACTGTGACAAAACCAGACATGTGGAGGCAAATTGGAAGCCGTATTCTGAAGCTACATGAAAAACTGTAGAACATGCACTTGTTTTTGTTAAATCACCTAACAAAACATTTTAAAATGTCAGCTGGTGTTATCAGCAGTTTGATATGTGAGTTTTCAAAGGATTTTGAGTTTTCAAGAGAACATAAGGAAATGAACAGGTCCAATGAGTCCAAAGAATTGCAAGTGAATCAGTCAAAAAAAAAAAAAAACTAAATTATTTACGTTTCCAAAAAAGTTGAGACACTGTGTAAAATGTAAATAAAAACAGAATGAAATCATTTATAAATCACATAAGGCCTTCCCTGAAAAAGCTGTTGTCTGGATGGCAGCATATGTTGCTCCAAAGCCTGTATATATCGTTCAGCATTAATGGCAACTTCCCAGATGTGCAAGCTACTGAAGCCATGGGCACTAATGCAGCCCCATACCATCACGGATGCTGGCCTTTGAACTGTCCGCCGATAAGAAGCTGGAGGGTCCCTCTCCTCTTTAGCCTGGAGGATGTAGCATCCATGATTTCCAAAAAAAATTCTAAATCTTGGTTTAAAACCTCTCCCCATCTTCAGTGCACACAGACTCTGCCTCTCTGGGAGGCTCTTCTTATACCCAATGATCTTACTGAACTGTGCCAGTTAGCCTAATTAGTTGTGAGATATTCAACCTAGTGTTTTGTTTTAGAATTACACAAAACTTTTCCAGTCGTTTGCTGCCTCTGTCCCAACTTTTTTGAAAGGCGTCGCTGGCATCAAATTCAAATTGAGCATATATTTTTCATAAAACAAAATTTCTCAGGTGATATGTTGACTTTGTTCTATTTTCAGTTAAATATGTATTTATATGATCTGCAAACTACTGCATTTTGTTTTCATTTACATTTTACACAGTGTCCAAACGTTTTTGGAAATTGTGTCAAGGGGTTTCCAAAATCATGATAGCATGTCAAACATGGACAAACTGTATTGACAAAGAGGAAAAGGGTTTGTGAATTGCAACTCCCCAATGTGGTAGACGAACACGTACCAGGATCGCT
>JAODKC010000033.1:105281-116314 GCA_026777985.1 Mormyrops attenuatus
CACACGTCCCACCCCTACCGACACCCAGCACATGCTGGGTGTGAGGAGAAGAACGCGGTGGCCAGCCAAACCAGGAGACCATGGGCCACTTCTGCCCAGAGGGGGCATTTGTCCAGAATCCACTAAATCTGCTCTCTGGCCACCTGGATGGGTAACGCACATCCCCGCCCTTCTAAGCAAACTGTGTCCTGCAGGTCATTACCATGCTAATTAGGCAGTCAACCCTTGTGCAATTGAGGTGCAGGAAGGATACAGCCTGCTCTCTGAAAGACTGTGAGGGAGGGATGGGAAGGGCATTAAAACAAGGGAGCCTCCAGCTTTTTAGCTAAGATCACATCAACAAAAGTATGCCCGCTAATAATCTTATCAATAAAATATTGCATATTATGTAATTCTGTGTGAAAATGACAAGAAAACCATAATTTGAGTGAAGAGACATATCCATGCACTTGCCCGAGTCCCTCCCCAAGCAGAAGGGACGTGGGGCAGATGTCCGCACATGCCACAAGCACACGGGGGGGATGCCTTGTGCCAGGCGGCGGGTCTACTGGCAGCTCAGCTTTTTGGCTGAAGTGCAGTGCATGGGCTTCGGAAACCAGCCCACCCGGGACCACCCCAGGCTGGCCCCTGTGACCTGGAAGACCTGAGAGGCTGGTTACCGCAGCGGCCGCAGGGCTAATGACACAAGGCGACGGTGGCTTCATTCATTTCGTTATTTATCTGTACACTGGCCTGGCGCAGTGCTAGTCCCACACACAGGCCTGCACTGCACTGCTTGACCTTGCCGGCTGCTGAGCGCATCTCCGCTATCGATTTTAATTACCCGACAGGAATTTACGGCGCCCCATCTCTGGGCTGCTTTACTGTTATTGGACAAAGAAGATAGCCTGGTGTCCTCCACCCGGAGCCCACAAGCGGAGCCCCCCCCCAAGCTTATATCTCCGTGGTGGCCAATCCCGAGCAGCCCCGCTCCTGGCGATGTGTTTTATCTAAATGATGCCGCCGTGTGTCTCCTGTGCACCGAGACTGCCCTATGCCTCGCCTCCCCCGTCAGAAGATGAGGCGCACGTATGGCTGCTCAGCTGCCTGTCCGCCCCATCCTGTCGGCCATTTACTCTGCGTCGCCCGCTGCGGCTCATCCTGGGCTGCCCTTCCGGTGACGCTGACATGTCCGCCTAGAGAACAAGGCCCCAATTCAGGGAAGCTCAGGCCGCTAAAAGCGTCTCCAGCGGCATGTCGCGCAGTTTTCTGCACTTTACAGCTCTATGAGGAGTGGAAGGCGTCTCATTCTGATGTTGTCGGTTTCCATTAAAAGTCTAATAAGTGAGGACTGAAATTGGTAGCTTTCATATAGGGGATGACTCGTCTGTGCTTTCAAATCAGTCATGCACAGAGGTCAGTGGAGTCATCGCTTTCGCTTTCTCTCTCTCCTTCCCTTTTTTTGCTTGCTTCTCGACTGAGCCTGTCAGGCACATACGTTGTGAAGGTTAAATGGCTTAGAAAGTGACATAATTCATCAACAGCCTGCTTGACTTGACGTACCAGAACGATTGCAGATTAAAAAAAGAAAAAAGTTAAGTGTTGTATTACACTTCTTAAAATAGCATCTGAAAAGCCAGAGGCTCAATGAATGTTTGCGTTACACGGATGTGTCGTCCCAGTTATCAGCACCATTTGAATTTTTGCCCATAGACAGTGTGCTCTCATTTTGCATAACAATATGAACAGAAAACTGTTTTGAAACAACTGACATAAAACTTGAAGATGAGACCCGCTCTCATATTTGATGTCCAGATCGTTTGGAATGTCAGGGGCATATTAACACGGCATAGGAAGGCATGGTTACTAGGCAACCTCGTGTGCCATGCACTGCTGTGCATTTAAACGTTGAATGCGATTCCAGGCACTATTTTAATTTGCTGTGAGATGTGGATGTTCAAGGCAGTGTGTAAAAGAACATGCAATACATGGATTGTCTCTGGGTCTCCCTTCAGAGACATACCCATAATCCTACCATTGTCAGAAACCTCCCGAATCGATACTATATCAACATTTTTTTGTCAATTCTGTATGTATCACGATCTTGCTAAAGAGCAGTTCAGGTCTTCATTTAAAGTAAAGATGAGGGCTGTAACGGTACACATATTTGTCATGTGCTGCTTGGTTACATCATTTTAGTTCAGATTGCTTCAACACAGAAAACACTATTCAAAATTGTAGCTGTGAGTTGGATACCACTAGTGCTGGAGACCTGAAAGACCCTCCCATGTCAGTTAAATTAGTAGTTTGGAAACATCTTGGCTTCCCAATAAATTACACCAACACCAGAGAGAGAGAGTAGTTGATATGACCAAGACTGTCTGGTCCCAGCTATACTGAACTCGGATATGTTGCTGGAAACACATCCAGCATGCTAACTCGTTTGAGACGACATCATCCAAGTGTGTGTACAATCAGAGTGCAGAAACCGCCTCTGCAAGTTAGTCTCCCTGTGGCATTTAAAGTGCTTTTGCCAGGAAATTCAGATCAAAAAATAACTATGGCTACAGGGGTGTTTATCGCTACAGATATGTGACCATATTTGATTGTAGAGAATATGGTATTTGGTTAATTTTGATTGTTATGATGCAGGTAAAAAATTACTATGAAAATAAGCATCTCTTAGGTTTTCTTATTTAGACACATCAAAAGATAAATTGCCTTATGTTTGTTTTATAGCTGTTCCGATACTGAAATTTCAATTTTAATAATAAACAATTTCAAAACAAATTCTCTGTACCGAAACTGCACCGAACCGTGAACCCAAGCAGACAGCCATACTCATGTGTCCATTACCTTTAAAGAATCCAAAGTTTGCCCATTTAAATTCAGATGGTGCTGGAAAAAGTCTCATTCCACCCTGCACATTCTGCTCATTCATGATAGCACTGTGCCAGACTCACACAAGTCACTGCCCTAACAAAATCGGGCCATGTGCAGCTGAGACAGTAAGTTAGACGTAACAAATGTCACCAACATAATTATAGTAACTTACATTAAAAATGATATTTTAAAACTCTTGTGGTAATATTAAAATTGACACCTTGAACAATCATTATTTCCAACTGAATTGCATCCCCTCCATCCTTAGGGTCTCTGCTCATGTATGTAGGGTGTGGGGTTGAATCCTGAGGCCAATGGAGTAACCATATTACGTATGCACCTGGGCCTTTGACTAAGACCCTTAACTCTAAATACTGCAAGGATGCAGGCTGATTCTGCTGGCTGTCTCCAAGCTTTCCTCACTTCTATGCTGCTTTGGACAAAGGCATCTGCTAAATATTTCAACATACAGAGAGCATAATGAACAGGTTAGCATTGGCTTCTAAAAGGTACATTACGTACAATATCATATTCAAATGAAACCTTTTACTTTAATTGTTACCAGCTGTATTTACATAGCTACCACGCTCTTAAACACACAGGGGGTTTTCCCTTAAAGGTGCATATTAATTTGTTTCTATTATGTTCCTTATTCCTCCTGCTTATAAATGTACATACATCCTCTGCTGCACTTACGAACCCTGATGCGTCATTCGAGCCCCTGGGGCTAAATTAAAGAACATGGGTAGAATCACATATATTAAAACATGAGTCAGCAATGCATTATTGTACAAAGGGGAATTAATTAACAACAAACGCACCTGAGCTTTTGCATGCCTTACAGCTGAAGTTTCTATCGGGGCATAATGGGACTGCACATGTGGGCTGGTGGGCGACACGGATGGGGGCGTAAGGTGGTCCTGGCTGTTTGCATCTGTGCCCACATGTGGGAGCCAGCAGCTTCAATTCCCCTCATAAGTGCTTTGGGACACGGCTGCATTAGAGCTAAGTGCCTCATGAACACCAACATGCAGCCTCCCGGACCTTAAATCATTGGATCATTAGACCTGAAATCATAAACTCAATGCCCCAGAGTAATTGGAGGAAATGCACTGGGTTATATATTCCAATCTAGTGCTTTTATGAGTCCAGCTTGCATGCAGAAATGGAGACCAGGAGAATTTGAGTGGGGTCCAAAACGCAGAGGTGATATCCATACACAGTGACAGAAATTCGCACAACCAGCCGCCTTACATATGGTTCCTCTCAACACCTACTCTCATTTATTCCAAATATCCACTCTGTGTTTATTCCAATTTTTTTTAAAGATGGATCTTGCATTATTTCTTCATCAGGCATTGTGAGAAAAACAGGAGGAATGCATCAGGTGCATCGCAGTTTAGAAAGCAACAAATCTATCAATTGTTACAGCCAATTTGTTAAATCAATAATAAAGACTATCTGTACGACTATTTTGCAGGTCGCTCCACAAACATTTTAAAAGCTTCAGAGAAAGCTTTAAGGATGATAGAATCAAACATTTCAAGACAGCCGGAATGGGCAGTAATTACGGGACACAACGAAAGGAGCCTGCTCAGCAAGTTGCTTCATGACGTCATGAAGGAGATGCCAAATGGTAATGAAACCGTGCTTGTGCCCGATGTCAAGATTCATCCAGTAGCTCACTGGGGTAGGAAAATCACATCAATCGTGTTGTTTCCTTGAAGCGCGAGAGACATTCCTGTCTGAAGGGTCCGTAAAGAGGAAGAAGACAGGCAGCGGGGTCAGCAGAGATCTTTAGCAGGTGCTGCTGTGTTATGAACCCCGTAGGGGGCTCCTGTCAATCCCATACCACCCCACATGGTGTGTGTAAGGTAGTAATGTTGCTCCTACCACCCCCAACTGGGCTGATTACTGGGCTGAAGTTTATACCATCCAGATATTCAGAGTACCACCTATATCATTGACCATTTACCAGAAATCTGTTATGGAAGATGGATGTTTGAATGTATAGTCATGCTGGTGACTATGAGGAAGAATAGATTCCTTTTATTTTCAGCCCGTTCTTGCTCCAGCAGGGCCAGCCTTGAGGACTTGTAACTGCATGAGGGACGGGAGTCTGTCACTTCTCAGGAAGGCTGCAGTTAGGACAGCCCAGTGATTTTATGGTGCTCCATTTAGGAGAACATGACACGCCTGTCCTGTCTCTTCCATCCCACTTGGGAAGCAGCGCACTGTGAAGAACGTAGCATTTGCTTTTGTCTTTCTCTGAAGATCAGCTACTGTTAATCTGCCTGGCTTGGTTTAACCTACCTGCGATCCCAATATCTACTGCCGACAGGGTACATGGCGGTGGTGGTGAGCCGCAGCTGGCCCCGTGCGCCTGCCTGTGCACCATCATCCCTCCTCTTCCTCGCTACAAAGCAGGGAGTCCCGCCGAGCTGGAAGTCGGGGTGCAATTAGCCAGGAGCAGATGACTGTCACATTCCAGCCAGCATGGCGCCACCACCTCCCCGCGAGGCGAGGGGGGCAGGTGTGCACTGGTCTGTGGGGGGCACTAACAGGCTGAGAGGATGATGTCAGCTCTGAGCTCTAGGGTACGGGGTTGTGTCGGGAGCAGCAGGGTGGGGGGGGGGGTGTCGCAGGGCCAGCAGATTACACAAAAACAAACAAATGAAGCACCGACTCGCTCCATGTCACCGCAGCCAGCCCCCCCGCGGTCCCAGGTCAGGGTGTGATATGAGGTGACGAGAGGGGCCCAGCAAACAAACGGCTCCCCGACCAGCCTATTCTGCGACCTCGTGGAGTTTCACACAAAGCACTTGTGTGTGCATGTGTTAAATATATTCATACACAGAGAATATGTAACCACCAGTACACATTGCAGATTACCATCTTCCATAGGAGCTGTATGTAAACAGAAGGCTCGGGGCTCAGGGCTGATGTACACAGACCCCTCCCCCCAGCTCCTGGGGGGACGTGCAGATATGCAGAATAGAGCTGACATATTGGGACAGTCCGGCGCCAGGCTGGCAAAGAGCGCCATCCCATGATGGAACACTCCGCATCATGGCGGGGAGGGGGCCACACCCCAGCCAGACACCGATGCCACATTTAATTACGCAGGGGTGGGCGCGCTGCCTGGACTTGCCCTGATTAGTTAAAGGAGCGTGAGAGCAGGGCTGCAGGTTGGGCAGCTCAGCTTCTCAGGCTGAGGCACAGAGTACCCATAATGCACTGCAAAGTATCAATCAACACAAGGCTGAGCATCGTGTGAAACCGGCACCATTCCGGTTATGATCCAGCCTGCGTGTGCCGGGAGATCCATCAGTGTCACAAGCCACTGTCCCGAAGAATTTGGGCTTAATGTGAGCCATGCAGAGGTGAGCGAAGATGCAGAATGCGAGATAAAAGCCAGGTCACGCATGACACAGCCCTGAAATGCTAGGGGAGGCTTCCCCTGTACGTGACCTTTCTCCTTACGAATGCGGTACGTACCGCGGCTGCTGTTTACGTAACCTACCTGAGAGGGGGGATACGCCGTATTTGATATTGAGTGAGTCGACCTCACACATCTCAGGACCTTAAAATGTGAAAAGACAGATGGCTTTCCCATGCTGAATGATGAGGACTGCATGGAGTAAGCAGCCTGCACATTTAAAGTGAAACACAGGGTTATCCAACCACAGTGCGCTACCACTGGCTAAAGGGGAACCCTATTCCACACTGACAGGAGCAGGCAGAATGCTCTGTTATAGCCACATTTTGGGTTTTATTATAAAAGAACGCAAAAATCATAACGCTGTGAAATTATTTTAAAGGTGTGGTCCAGAAAGTCTGACATGAAATCAAGTTAACACTGACATGACAAAAAGGACTCACTGCTACATTACAATGCTACAACCGGCCCGTGTCTGTCAGAAATACCGCACATCAGTATAAAAGCTGTGTCTGCGTAAAAGAATGAAAGCACCCCTCGTTTTTTCAATAGTTTGAACTACCCGCAAAAAGCTATGATCTTTGTGCAAATACGATCAACAACAAAATTCATTAAAACAGGGGTGTCTTAAACAAAGGCGCGCCAGAAACCTCTAAATGAATTCAAAGGCAAATCATTAATTTGATTTTATAAGCGGGAAGCATTAATGTCATTTGCGATTCTTATTACAGTGAATCGGCCAACCAAAAAGCAAAGCAAACAGCCAGGTTTAGTTAACAAATAATACAGATAATGGAAAATAATACGAGCATAAGTGGAGCTGTGGCAAAACTCCAAAGTGCTACTAGAGATATGGATCTAAAGCAAGGTAACAGGTTACGCAACTTAAAACTTGAAACTGATGATGCCTTCAGAGTGATATTAATGAAGAGAGCAAAATTACCTAATTTTAAATAGTGTGTTTAGACTATGAGTGTGTGTTTAGTGTGTTCAGAATAGAAGTGCTTTGATTAGTTCATAGTGAACTAATTGTCGATATGTAATTACACACACACACACACACACACACACACACACACACACACACACACGTATTTTAGAGAAGGTCTATGTACTCATTCAGTTTCTGCTTTTATGCTAAAACATTTGCAGTTCCACACACTTCGTTTTATAAAATGAGAAAAGTGACCCAGTCCTGAACTGGTCCTCTCTCTCTCTGCATGCTGATCAGGCCGGTCAAACAGATTTTATTGGTTGAACAGACCGAGGCGGGGGTCTCAATTCGCCGCTTACAAGGGAGGGCGAGGCCAGCAGTGGCAGACCGCTAGGTGCTAATGAGTGCAGATTTGTTTTACGACAGGAGTGTGGGTGGCCAGGGGAGGGGAGGGCAGCCAGAGGACAGCGCCCGAATGAGAGCAGGGCGGGTACCTCCCCCGACATCCCAGCAACCTGTGGCTAATGCAGCTCCAAATGCCGCTAATGTAGAGCGAGTGGAAGCTGGTCCTCTGAGCCACTTCAGAGTCCTCATGAAAAAGCTGCCACCGTACCCTCCCTGTACACCTATACCCTCCATTTGTATGTATGTGACTCATTCTTCATGTCCCACTGTGACTCTCCACTCCAAACTCAGGTTAAATTGTTTATTTTGGGAAACGTTTCCGCAATTTGATTTCACAAATTTCTTGCTCTCTGGAGCTCCAGCCAAAAACACCCCGTTATTCAGCTTGAACAAAAAAGCCTGCAAGACGACCTGAACTCCTCCTTGTCCTTCTCTACGGCTTCTGGCTACTGCCCCATGAAAGAGAGCCACTCCTCCACAACGCGTATGTCCGCCCCGCAAAGTCAACACCAAGGCTGACCACACCCAGGGCACCATTGTCTGAATGGAAAGGGTGCTGGGGAGTGGACCAGTGGGTGGTCAGTTGTTTGTTTTTACTGGTAGCAAAAACTAAAGGCTCTGTATTATTGTATTATCAGCTGATTCTCAGTCTAGTATGCCTTGTAAATGGGCAATAAATCGTGTTTACTGAAGCAGTGTATTTGAATTCACTGGTTCAGCACAAAAATGGATGCTGTGGGAGAAACATTTACAGGTCTCCCTCGGACACCAGCACTGTCAATCCGTGAGGCATTAATAGAAACATATAAATCTTAATCAGTACCTACTTAAGGCTTTTTTGTGGCCTGACATTTTACAAGAACATAATTGCAGCAAATTAAAATCTTGTAAACCGTTGTCTGCTCGAAATGAGATGCAGGGGTCTTGTGAGACGGTGGCCATCGCTAGGTCTTTACTTTCTCCTCTGTAAACCATCTGCCCCTGGGGGCCCTGGTGCCTGGCACAGCCGGTCCCACCAAGCCAAGCGCAAACCCCCTGGCACCGATGGCAGCTGTGGGCTCTGGCTCCTGGTGCCTGGCGCCCAAAGACAGACTGGTGCCTCCAGGTGCCAGGGGGGTTATCTGGACGCTTGGGCTCGCAGACAGCAGATGCTGCCAATTAACTTCCATGCCACAGGCTCAATGGAGGGGGGAGGGGGCTGGGGCAGACCACTTAGGAGACTGAGGGGAGCTACTGCATCAGAGAATGAGCACCACTATCCGGTTACTGCTTCATCCTCTATCCCAAGGGCAAGAAACAGCACCACAGGGGCTCAGAAAACACATCTCAATTAAAGGGATGGATTCAGCCCCCCAAAATACCCCCCTCAGTCACAATGAAATCACTCAAACACAGGTCCTCTATTTTCTTAATATCCAGCTGCCAGCTCCTTGGCAGACACCTGGTTGTCCGCTTTTTCTAAGAAATATTCAGCCCGATTTTACAAACGGGACGTACTTTGGAGCCTGTGTCATGGTAGACGTTCTTCCCGGGACACAGCCGGTGGAAATCGAAATGAGGATACAGAAAGCCAGATACAGAAATGGATATAGATGAGGAAATTGGCCGCATGGATCAATGCTGAGATATAAAGGAGCATTTGTGGGGGCGAAAGCTTGGCATGGTCTTCATGGGCGCACCGGAGAGGATGAGCGTGTAACGCAGTGCCGTAATGCGCCCCGAGGCATCACTAAAAAGCCTGGAACTAGTGCCTGCCCCCCGCAGTCATGCCCAGCGGCTCCACGGATGTGTGAGAAGGGTGTGAGGCTAGCGGTACAGAAAAACAGAAATATGGAGGAAGAGCTCTCTTTAAAAACAGACTCAGCCCAGTAGCTGGGTTTGCCTTACATTAGTCTTAATATGCACAGTTCACACGATGATGTTGTGTGGTGAAGCGTGTGTGTTTATTTATGCTTTAGTCATATTACTTTACGCTAATGCTGTCTAGGACCACGGAGACCCGCCTCCCATACTGTAGCATGATATTGTCGAATGGGAGCATCTTCATGACAGTTTGTGAGCTGATGCATCCATGTGAAGCTTTCCTACACTTGTTGTGTGTATAGGGGGCACTACCAGGCTCCCAGCTCTGCACGCCTCAGATCCACACACACACACACACACACACACACAGCACGATGGAGGACACCAAGCCCATCTGCATAGTTAAAAGGCTATATGTGCAGGCCACGGTCCCCCATCTCACTGAATGATTTATATTTGTTGTGTAATGGGACGATCTTTTTCTCCTTCACTCACCCTCTCTGTTTTCTCCTTCTCTCATTCCAATCGGCAGTAAAAATCCTCACTTTGCGGTGTGACAAGTCATCCGTCACCCAGCTCTCAGAGGTATGAGCGGTGAGCGACACGGCGCCCCCAACACCTGCGCTTGCCTCTGCATCCTCTGGGAAACAGCGAGCGGGTGCTGCGGCGGCTCAGGCAACATGAGCTAAGGCTGCCTCTCATAACACAAATCCACGCTGTCATTCCACCACGCTTCGGCTCAGAGACGCTCTGACGGCAACAGCTTTCAAAACCATTTCAAATTAATTACTTGTTAATCAAAATAAGTGACCAGTGATAGCAATCTATAAGTAAAATAAGACATTTTGATTTAATGACAGTGTGCATATGTGGAGGTCTCCATGCAGCTGTACTGGCTGATAAGTAAGGGCTCATTTCTGAATCTGGATTGAATCACAGATTGATAAACGTCCCAGAAAATTCCAACCCAAATTAATTTAAATCTAATTTTTACTTGTCTAAAACTAATTTAACATGTCCAGGAGGTTATATAATTCCAGAGGGCCAAACACGGTGAAATCCTGTCCTGCAGCCTATAGAAACAGCATTTGGGAAAAAAGAAAGCTTCCTACCCAACACACCACCACAGATTTCAATTTCCTCAACCAAAAGCGAAGTGATGGATCCTTAAAACAAAACAGACATGAGTATGGGACGAACCATCGTGGGACAAATAAAGAACATCCTTCATTTTTCGACTGCTTATGCCAGATAGGGCCATGAGGGGCCTGGAGCATATAGATGGCAGCACAGGGCCCAAGGCTGGGCTTCACTGTAGATGGGATGCCGGTCCATCGTAGGGAAAATAAATAACAATAAAAAACTAAAAGGAAGACCATTACTTAAACATGTCAGAGAAAGAATAAGCCAGAGTGGCAGCAGCCACAGATGATGATGCCACCTCTCAATTCAGGTTGGATTGGTTTTGCTTTGGTTTGAACATTACAAGATTTTCAGTAAAAGAAGCTCAACACCACTCCTATCAACAGCTGCTGGTCGAGGCTTTGGGTCTCATCCCAACTCCTATCAACAGCTGCTGGTCGAGGCTTT
>JAODKC010000033.1:116414-145342 GCA_026777985.1 Mormyrops attenuatus
TGGTCGAGGCTTTGGGTCTCATCCCAACTCCTATCAACAGCTGCTGGTCGAGGCTTTGGGTCTCATCCCCACTCCTACTTCTAACACACAATTCAAGCAACACAGGGCGACATAAAGCAAAGAAAATGTCACCTTCCAACTTAATGAGTAAATGCTAGTGTCAAACCACTGTGGGGCCAACCGGTTAACACACATAGCATTTACAGCAAAACCACGACTCCACACTGCCAAAGCCCTACATTCTGGACCCTCCTCATAGTGTCTCAGCAACCACAACACATCAACCCTTAAAATTCAACAATCATCAGCATAATCAGCATAAATTACACTAACAAAGTATCCAGTGTTAAGAATGTCTAGCTGATATAAACTGCCCCATATTAACTGCTAAACGTGCTTCTTGTCCAAATTTCTTTCAAGACAATTGCTGGTCAATTGCAAAGTTAAATGAAAAATGCTAAAAGGTATTGCAAAGAAGGCAAATATGGTGTCACTGTTTTTACAAGCAAGACATGTTTTTAATGCAAAGTAATTCCCTAAATCTCGTATTCTGCATGGCTGATGGGCACACAGATGAGCACTACAGACACAGGACATTGTCTGGTTGGTCCCAGGGAATGTAGCTGTATACCAGCATCCACACACCCAGGAAGCAAGTGAAATGTTCAGACTCCCTGAGTGTTAAAAGACTACTCATTGGCGCCAATAAAGTGCCATTTACAGTGTAACACCTGGAGCCCATTTACCATTTTCAATCGGAACTAGACATACAGCCCTTCCCGCCATTATTAGCAAGGGTTCATGCAGCCTTGAGAAAATAAATCAATATTCAAGACTAGCATGATCTGGCTTAATTAGGGAAATGCTGTGGGACCAAGAACAACAAATTGACCTTTTCTTATTCATGGGCAGGCACCAGTAAATATATTCAGAAGATGAGCAGGCATGTGTGTGTGCGCGCGTGGAAGCGTGTGCGTGCTTATGTGCAATATCATCATCTATTAATTCATGTGACATTATACAAACTAAAATGTGCTCATTTCAAATAAAAAAAATCACAGGCGACTGTAAAAGGACATGGACATTATGATATATGCAGCTCGCGGGGCCCATCTGTCACGTGACGCGGCTGTGTGTGAGCGGCCATGCCAGCAGGCTGCCGGTGAACGGTTGAGCCGCTGCTCGCACCGCCTGTGCCGAGCCCCTCCCCGACACGCTTGCTCCTTGTCACCCATCTTTCATTTCCTTTTAGAAACAGAAAAACAGGACAGCCCTCCCAACCACCCAAAACGAATAATTCAAAATCCACATCAATGTTTTATGAACTAAAGCGGTTTATTATTTTGAAGGCGGCAAAAGATAAATGAAAATATGACTTATTTATTCTTCCAGCGGGGGCAGTGGGGGATACAGGGAAATGCAGGCAGGCTGGACAGCACGTCACCACAAGCACCCACACTTTAATAGCACCGTAAAACTGTGACAGGCATGAGTACGGTTAATGAAGGCAACTCTGGGTCTAGTTTTGGAAAATTTCATTTCACTTAAGCGAGTCAAGCAGTGGTGCCGCAGAAGAACAGCGCGCTTTAAAAGCATTTAAAAGCAGTCTTTCCAAGCAGCCGAGCCTAAGAGACTGCATCATCATCATTTTCACACATGGCAAAGAGGGTTCAACGGGGCTGCGCCAGGCAGGGCGTCCACTGACAGGGCCCCATGCCCAGCCCATCCGGTTCTGGCACAACTGCTTCACTGCGGCACCTGAGCTGCCCTGGGAGCAGCGAGCCATGAGGCCAGCACGGCAAGTGCCCTGGGCGGACGCCGGCGGATCAGCCTGGGTCCAGAACCGGACAGCGCATCCAGCTGAGTCCAGATGAGGATAAATTAGCAGCTGGCCAAAGCACAGTGATTAACGCTGAACACCCTTGTGCTTGTACCCTTGCTCTGGCAGTACGGGACCCGGTGGCCGCGGCCATTTTTCACCCACCGTCTATGACCTTCTGGTTCTTCCCAGTTACTTTGCTGTAACCCGCAGCTAATCTGTACACGTGCTTCTTTTTGCTCTGACAAGGGCAACCTTCCAAGGACATCGTGTCCCTCCACAAACTGTTTAGCGCAGCAACCGTACCGTAGCTCTCGGATGCTCTGAGAATGGCAACAGTGCTGACCTCATGAGCGCCCCCTACACCTCCTGCCCCGCCAATTCTCCTCTTTTTCCCATCACTCCTTATGGCATGCTGGGTATCAGAGTGACCTGCGGGGTTTTTGATCTTCATGCTGTGGCTATCAGCACTCATCCTCTCGCCCTGGCCTCCCAGACGGCAGCGTTGCGGGCACGAGCACAGGACTCCTCCTCATGCGGCTCGCGGAAATGCATGCGGCATTGTGATTGAAAGGCCTCCTCCCCCCGTAAAGCCGTCAGAGGCGTGAGGGAGCTGCGGGGCCCTTTTATGCATTACACCTGTCACCTTCCCTCTTCACACTGACACGTGGCGAAATAGGAAAATCGCGATATTTGTTTCCTTGGCCTTGAGACCACACTGTCAAATCATGGAGTGGTTCTGAATCACCGTTAGCAACCCTGAGCACCACAGTCACCAAACAGGCAGCACACAAGCAGGGCATGAGTGAGTGCTTCTCAATCATGTGCTGGGTCAGGTTGAGGCAAGCCAGCCTTCCAAGCTTATCCCACCGCGAAACACTCATATCTGCTGCTGTCCAGCTCTCTGTAATGACGATCGCACCTAACCGAACCAGTGTAAGACCCTCACAGCAGCACTGCAGTCCCCCTGCCATTAGGAGGTACTGGCAGACAGGGGCTTCCTGCCCAGTAGCTCCTCAATGACACCAGGCACCAATTCAAACATATAATAGAGCCCAAATACCCCTCGTAAGGTTTGTACCCTAAAGAAGTTTTTTGATATTTCAAGGGACACGACCGCGCAATGTATTCTCCACTCTATACCTCCGTATCCGCTGAGATGTGTAGCCTGTGCTGTTTACGGAACTGAAACAAACTGTGCTCTAAATGTATTGTTTCTCAAGAGGCAGGAGGCAAAGTAATAAAAATGAAAGATTTCAGACACAAACACGAGTGGCATTTCCAGATTCCAGGCAGATTTCTGCTGATTCTATTACATCTCCTGCTCTCCCTGCGACTGCTCATCCTTTAGAAAAGTCTGCCTGCCTGCCTCTCCTCCCTTACCTGGCTCTGTCACTGAAGACCCCCAGCTATGTGAATAAAAATGTTAGTGCAGTCAGAATAAATATGCCCATGGCAGTACTAGCACAAGCATATGGTTGTTAGTCCTGCTCACGTAAATGTAGACTGTAAAAATGTATCCCTTCATAAGCCGGTTTTCCTTCAAATATTCAAGCTGAGTTTCACCCTCCCTTATACTCTTAATTGTGTTTAAACTCATTTGTCAAACAGCACATGTGACCCCCCCCCGCCCCCCCCCCATGACCCCATATACAGAATGTGGTTAAAATCGCCTCTACCATTCTCTTAATCACATCGAGCCTCTGTTATCCTCATTGCCTTAAGAGACACACAAAGCCAAATCTGTAGTGAATTTCATATTGATTGCCAGAACTGAATTAGTAGCGTATTCTGCCGTTGATCTTTATCTCGTGGGTAGGCTACATATCAAACAAGCATGCATCTTTACAGGGCAGAGTGCTGTCCAGTAAATTCTGAGGGAAAATGCAGACCGTTTCTATTTCAAGGGGCACAGATGGACAGGGATGAAGGTGCAAGGGGTCCATCTCTCTTTTAAAGCCCATTCCATCCTTCTTGATCGTATGCCTATAAATGCTTTTTCCCCATAATTAAATGGAGCATTTGAATTTTGAAGTCACAGACTGTGAGCCTTGATTTAACTTCTTGTGACATCTGCATGTAAAAATAGCAAGGAGCCATCCAAAATATTACCCTCTCTGGCTTGCGTGTTAAAACCAGGCAAGACAAATGACATTCATTCCAGGACGACATATTTAATCAAAGACTGTGATAATTAATGCTACACTCCATTGCCCAAACAAATATCTTTGTCAAGGTGCTTGTTGCTGTACAAGTCCTTCTCCTGCTCTCAAAGACGTGATAACAACCCGTCTTAATTGCCTCCGTCCCATAGACTCCACCAGCCTCGGACGGCAATTCATCCAGTCCCTCCCTTCTGACGAGTACATAAAATATTTTATCGTGCTGGTGCGCTGCTAACTTTAATAAACCGAACAACCTTGCGGGAGCAAACTGGGGATAAATTAGTTTTCCCTCCCCCACCGTCAGAAGCCTCCACCACACAGGGCTCCTTATCTGGGCTCTACTTAATTACGTGCTTTAATTTTAACACTTTTTAAAATGACCCCCCCTTGCCATGTGGAGACAGGCTGTTTTAATTAAACAAATGAATATAGCGCTTATCTGGCAGTATCAAAGCTCTCATTTCTCACAGTAATAGTTAAGAACTCTGATAGTGTTATCTCGAAACCAGTACAGACTTCTACCACACAGAAACAAAATCGATCCTATCGATATATATTACTGTGATTATATACATTATTTGTGGCGGCAAGATCTCATTAGATGGTGGAGAATGTGTTATTTATTTATTCGGCAATTTGATGAGATTTTTTCCTGTCAGCCAAGCGCTTCAGCGCATGAAGAGGTTGCTGAAGGGAAGCAGAAGGTCTGCTGCTGAAAACAAACAGTATTCTCATCTTCTGAAATGCTCATCTGGTCACCTTTATAAGGCACAAAGCTGCTCAACTGTTCTCCTTCGCGTCTTCACACCAAACGGATGGTCTGCTGTGTCTGAATAGACCTTTTCCTGCAGACCACTTGTTTCACTTTCAAGCTCCAGCTCACAGAGACTGGGTTTTGCAGTTCCAGCTTTGGGTAGTTGGAATGCAGCTACCTGAAAAAAATAGTCTGTAAAAATATAAATTATAGATTGAAAAGAAAAAAGCCAGGCCACATAAAATGAGTAGAATAGACTTAATCATTTTGAGGAAAGCAGGAAAGTGTACACCTTGTGTTATCCAAACATCAAACAACAAAATCTTCCTCAAAGAAATTTGATTTATATATTTTAAAAATTCTCCCATGAAAAACTGGGAAATGCTGCTCATTAAGTCTTAGCTAGGAGTAGCTAAGACTAGGAGGCCTACTCAGCAGGTAGTACACCAGGAAGCACAGGGAGGTTCTGAGAGTCTTCCATGGCAAATGCTGCTCATCCAGTCTTAGGATAGCTAGTAGGCCTACACAGCAGGTAGTACACCAGGTAGCACAGGGAGGTTCTGAGAGTCTCCCATGGCAAATACTGCTCATCCAGTCTTATGATAGCTATGAGGCCTACTCAGCAGGTAGTACACCAGGTAGCACAGGGAGGTTCTGAGAGTCTCCCATGGAAAATGCTGCTCATCCAGTCTTATGATGGCTAGGAGGCCTACTCAGCAGGTAGTACACCAGGAAGCACATAGAGGTGCTGAGAGTCTCCCATGGAAAATGCTGCTCATCCAGTCTTATGATGGCTAGGAGGCCTACTCAGCAGGTAGTACACCAGGAAGCACAGGGAGGTGCTGAGAGACCCATACTTCATGTAGCCACTGTGCTTCATACTCAGTTGAGATCATGGTTGATATTTTAGAAGCACGACAAGTGCATACTAATATTGGCCAGGGTAAATATGACAAACTAACAGGGTAACACTGTCCTTTAGGGGGCACAAGTAACTTACTAACTCAGTTACTCCTCAGGTACAAATCATGAGCAAATATACTAACTGCAAGAAATACATTAACAGTTACTATTGATTAACAGTGGACGAACATGGGATCAGTACAAAACTAACACTTAGTTTCTGGTCAGTACATTAAGTAAGAGTGTACTACTATATTATTTGTGCCCCCTCAAGTAAAGTGTTACCACTCACGGCCCTGTCCAGTAAGCAGAAGGACACACAAGAGGTCCTCAAAGGTAGGAAATCTGAGCATGGAACACCAGTCCTGTTTATTAAGTAGGACATACACAAATTTTATCATACATTGCTGTAATCATTTGCTATCTATTTATGCACTGCTGAAGAGCTTTGCGTACAGTTGAATATTATTACAAAATTGTAACATTTAACAAAATGACTTCATAAAATCAAAATGTTAAGGCTACATTCATCATTCAGCCTCTGCTCACACTTTCTATGTTTTTGAGATACAAAAATAAAGTTCTGGCTCTCTGATCATACACCCTACTAGCCACCTACATCGATGTCAACCCCTCGGTTTAATCACTCCATGGCAGGCAAATGCCACACAGGCTGGGCTGCAGACAGCATGGGTTTAAGCTGTCCAAGCTGAAATTTTGAGCAGAAGGACCATGGAAAATATTGGACCATACGTACCCCTAAGTTTTGGCATGACAGGCCTCTGAGACCTGGCCTGAAACATTCTGAGGACAAGTGAAATGGCTGTTCTTCATCTCAGTGCTAGCAAAGACCGACAATACTATTCAGATGTGTTTGTATAACCATTTCAAACATATCAGCATACATTTTGCACTCATACTGAATGCCCTTACAAACTGTCTGGAAAACATTAATGGGAAAAGTACTAGACAGAATATAAGCCCAGCAGGAAAGGAAAGGTGTTTTATGGGATACCGCTGCTCGCTAAATGTATATTAGCACTGGAACAATTGGAAGGAGGATAAAGTGATTTCAGAGTGTCACAAGGAAGAGAGAGGGAGAGCAACCAGCCAGTTACTGTGCTTCTTCTCCTCTCGCTCATCTACATTAGGTCATTCGCTCCCACATGTTGTCTGGCACTAATGTAGAAATGTGTAATTTTCCTTCATGCCTCTATTAAGCCTAATAAGTCAGCACCAAAGACATCAAGACATTTCCAGTATCGCACACATGATTTTGCTTACTGGAATGTGGATTAAGTTGAAGATGGCGTAGAATGTGGAATTCTTACATGTGTAACTATAATAGCACTATAACAATTAACAATCATTATTATTACCAATACTGTCACTAATACTGAAGAACATTCACCTTTAAGATGTTAATGAGGGTTTGTTACTAACTAAAATATGTAAGATTTTATTTAATTGTCCATTAAGTATAAATATGAAATAACCGTGACTGCTGTCGAATAACTTGGCAAAACAATGCACATCTGTTTATACTTATAAACGATGTTTTTCTTTTCTTTTAACTGTTTCTTTTTATTTTCATTATGTTGTGATAACTAGATATACAGACACTCCTCACTTAAAGACCAAGTTCCGTTTCAACAACTAGGTCGTTAAGCAAGGAGCCGCCCCTTACCAATATTTCAAGCATACTGAACTGGTGTTTGTGTCAACCATCTTTAGATATTGTTTTGATATCTCCATTGCACCATTTATAACACTTTTAGCATGTTTATAAATGTTTATACAGCAGTGTACTGTATACTGTAATAAACAGAGCAGAGGGAATCAGCTGTAATATACTGTAGGGTACTGTAGGGTTGCATACTGTACAGGAAATCATTTTGATTTATTCTGAACGAAGAAAAGGTATAAAGGAAACTCCAACTTGATAACTTTGTTTTCATTTGCATATCTCGATGATTTAGTCAAACTGGTCAACGAAATTTTCCGCTGCTGCTACATCTGTGCTTGCTGCCTGACCGCTGATACTACGATTATGCAGGTTTAATCTGCAACAATACAAATGTACAGACAAAATACACAGTCTTGGAGACTGCGAACGCCAGTGTAGTGAATACTGACCAACTGCGGGAACAAGGCAGAGACTGAGAAAGACTGATGCGAGATGAGATGCTGCCGTTTCCACAACCAAAGTTCTCGTGCAGTTGGTGGTATGTCCAACCAGTCGGTAAACAGGTAGCTAATTAAGTGAGGAGTGTCTGTATGTACAACCTAGGGACTGCTCTGCAGATTTCATTGTGCAAGAAATGTGCAAGGACAATAAAGTCATTCTTTTGTATTGTATTCTATTCTACTCTAAAGTATATCTTAAATATTGAAAATTTAAAGTATATAAACCAAATACCATGATAGTTATCTTGTTGGTGATTGTTAACTGCAAAAAGGTAGGTATTTTAATTATGTGTTTTATCATTGATTCTTATCAAAAAAAAAATTGGAGAAAGACGTTGGAACAGGAGCTATAGCCCTGAGTCAGAGTAGTGGTTCGATTAGGAGCATAATTTAGAAATTGAAAATAACTGGATCATTCTGCCAGGGACACTGTCAAGAAAAACACAATTTATAGGAAAACTGTACATAACCAATAAATGTTATACAGTGCATTGTGGACTGTGGAGGAAGCTGGTTCCACAGAATGTGGTAGTATATGAAACAGTGTGATTTTATATAATTCTTAAGAGAAAACAAATTATTCAAATGTGACGGTCGAATAAACAGAAATGTTTCATTGTGACCGTATTTCACCGTATTTTGTGGGTTTATCTGCACATCAGATGAGAACAACCACACAACTGAGTGGACATTAAAGTCAGTCAGTGATGTACAACCCATTTCTGGGTTGGCAGTCCACGGTTCTCAGTCCACTCCTTTAAGCGAATATTCTTAGACTTGAAATTAACATCTCTTCTATGGAAAGCTATGAGCTGTCATATTGTCCCATGAAGACTTGGGTGCCCTCAGGCTATGATATCACACATCACTCCACAGAGTCAGCCGGGTGGCTTCATCTGAATGCAGCATCAGCTAACAAATACTCCACTCCCACCCGAGAGGGAAGCAACATGTAATAGGAAGGGGCCTTCGCTGGCACATGGATGCGATAACTAAGCTGGCAGCTACCCAAAGGGAAGACATAAATCCCAATGCCACCATCCCACTTAACAGTAGCCTAGAGGCTACAGGGTCCTACTCTCCAGTGTCTGTTTTTCCAATAAAATAGCATGACAGCAGTCAAAATGGGAAGGTGAGATTTTACACATGGGGCTACTTACAATACACTGTTGTGCTCTTAGAAAATTGTCCATCAGTCATAAACGAAACACTAACTGGCATTTAAAGAATTAAATAACCAATGCATCCTTATGGAGAGCTGAAGACAACTACCATTCAGCTTGGTCATACTGTAACAGATCGTAACAGAGCCATGATTCTCCAACACAGAAGAGATAAATAAAAGCATCTCAGCCAGTTGGAGGAAAAGTAGGAAGAATCAACACCTACAGCATTACCAGTTATGTAGCTGGACTGTAACCCCAATGATGCTAAAGACCAAAGTGTTCAGCTGGCCCACCCACCTCTTCTACTACAGACCAGAAATGACCAGAGTCAGATAGGTCCATGTCCAGAGGGAACCCTAATGTTTCCTGGCTAAACAAAAGTGTGCATCTGAATACTTAATATATTTAATCCATTTGACAAACTGAAAAAGATGAGTTCTTATAAACTCTTTCATTCAAACAACAAATGAAGAGATTAAAACGAAGTGTAATTAGTGCTGTCACTATCGATTATATTATCGAGTAATCTACTGATTAATTGGACAATTCATCGAGTATTTGTTAATATATAATATAATACATACATTGCAATTGGCACAAGGCAGGAACTAATCACACACTGCAGGGTGCACACTCAGTCACACATACAGTTTAGACACTCAAATCACTTTACACTCGTTTCATGTATTAGGACAGTAGAATGAAATCGGCGGATCTGCTGAAAAGGCACACAAACACAAAGTGAACATCCAAACTCCACACACACAAAGCGTCAGTGTGTGGTGACAGTGCTACCCGGTGCGCCACTGTAGCGCTAGGCTTGCACGATGTGTGATGTTAATCATTTTATACACACGCAAACTGCAAGGACCGTGATAGTCTGTTGGGTTAAAACCATCAATAAATTGTGCTCAAGCATTTACTTAGTGACAGGAAAAACCAAACTTAGCAAGCTTTGCAATTTTAATGATGGTTCCTTTTCAGCACAGATTTAAAAAATTAGTCTAAAGTTTACCGCCACTGCTTTTGCATGAGCACTGCGTGCATCTCTGAGACAACCATGTCATTTTCACCATTCCTGTTGGACTGATTCGTAGACTGTGTGGCACGTTTGTGAAAAATTAAACAAAAAATTAGCAAAGAGAAGAAAGGTGAATAAGAACTGGCCATGAAAAGCCACTCGTATTCTGCTGTATGGAAATATTTAATGTTTTATAGTGACTGAGCAAAAGCAACTGATTTTTCACCAATGCTCTGTGTCTTTTGGCTCAACTCACTGCAGCACCAAGTTATTTGACAGACTCTGTTGGTAGATAATAAGTTAAATTTAGATAAATTCCACATTTGGCTATACAGTTAATTTTCAACTCCGTATATATCGCAATGTGATCTTCTTGTAGTCTCGTTTAGCCCTACTCAAAGCACACAGTATGTTAACAAAAAATAATTCATGTTAGACCTAATTGGTTGTAATGTACTGTATTATCTAAAATGATGTAGCTAAGCAACGAGGTAACCTTCATTTTAGCAGAGATTATTTTCACATACAGGAATCACAGTAAGCAAAATAAGTTAAAGTGATTACAAACACACGCTAGGCTACTTCGAGAGGCTAAATGGGACATATCTATGGCTAATCTCGCATTACTGACTGAGATTGTCAAACTTGAATGGCTTCCTTTAAGATGTATGCGCTTTGCAGTCATGCAGTGGTGATATTCAAATTCTGCTTTGCAACACTGACCAGACAGCTGCATTCTCATTCACTTTTAATGGGAAGTGCTTCCACACGAATGAAGTTTTTGTTCTTTATTTGGACGCTCATACTGCATGTGCCGTCTACCTTCCGCCATATTACCAAGTAATCGAGAAGGAAAATTTAAATTGATGTCTTTTAATAATCAAGTTTAATCGAGTAATCCTGACAGCCCCAGATGTAAAAAAAACCTTCCAGATTTAATAATGAAAAATCAAATATTAACACTCTGATGCAGAAACTAAAACCCCTATAAAAATGCGTGATTCGAGATTCAATTCAGTTTTCTACACTTTAAGGAGCTGGTGTTCAATGACATGCCATTGGCTGAGTGATATCACCCACATAAGACAAACAGTTGTAGAATTTATTCATACTTGTTTAGGATTTAGTTTGGGTTGCTGTCCCGGGGTCGGAGACCAGGGTTCACAGACTGCTTTCAGACCATGCAGATGATGTGCTAATGAGTTAGTGCTCCCTCTCTCACGACAGAGCTTTGGCTGCAATACGATCAGCTTGCGGAGGACATGTTGTTTAGAATAGTGATAGTTTATTAATCCCTGTAGGAAAATTCTCTTTTTACCTACGTTATCTTGCTCTCAATGAGACACACATTCAGGTGAGAGAAAGCTTGGGGTCACAGTGCACAGTTAGCCAGCATGCAGCACCTCTGCAGCTGGGGGTTAAGGACCTTTGCTCAAGGGCCCACAGACATGTGACTATTCTGCCGAGGCCGGGCCTCAAACCAGTGACCTTCCAATTACAGGCACAGAGGCATAGCCCAATGAGCCACACACCACCCTCCTGCGGTTGTTTAACCAATCAGCCATCACTTTGGTTATATCCATAATACAGGGATCCCTGGTGTCTTTCACATCAACTGCCTGGATAAGATATAATTACTGTGCATTTTATTAAAAACAGGTCGCAGTCAAGTGGACTATACAAGGCAGCGTTACACTCTGGATGGAGCGCACATATGGAGTGCCACATAAATAGACACCACGCACACACATACCCTGAGGAAAGTACACTGGCTTCTGTGTGCTGAAAGGAACTGATGGGGAGTTAGGGAAAGGATGTCACTCAGAAGGCAATTGGCTGCCCACTGCGCCTCCACCATCAATGAGGGACACATCATTAGAATTGTCATTAGGGGACCAGGATGTGGGCTGCAAAAGACTCACTGCTCCACTCAAACATACTCTACAGGAGCCCTGCACTATAATAATGGGTTAATTTGTATCTCCCTGATTGAGTGGTCCCTTACAATTCAATGGCCCACTGATCACTTTAATGGAGCCAGTCAAACAGTGGGGTCTTTGGCAAAGACTTCTGAAAGAGGGATCAGTTAATGCAACATGAGGAGGGAAGCTGATGGAAACAGCATTCCAGAATACAAAAAAAACATTGTTTTCATCCCTTCTATACATTTCAAGAACTTGAGGTGCTGAAACATGGTCAGTCTTTTTCGTATAGTTTTCACGTCAGTTAGTGAATCATTAGTGAATTTAATATGTCTGTCAGATAATGTTATGTTACTCGGACAAACTGAATGAATCGTCCCTAATTTTGCATCTCTTGTACTACTGAAACATAAATTTATACCAAACAACCATGGATGTATGGAAATACCCTCAGATACCACAACCATTTACGGGTAAGGGGTTAAGGAAAATAAATGAAAAACATTTCTAAAACATTTATTAAGGGGTGATTGTGTTTGCAATGTAGTGTTAAACAGTGAATCTAACTGTACAGAGATTTCGTACTATATATGTGTATTTCTGGCTGTTAGTCTTTTAAAAGCAACATATTATGCATACAAAACAATGGGCTTTATTTCAGATAAAACTGAGGAGTTTATTTGAGAAACTCCTGAGTAGCATCATATAGCTGGAGTATAAAAACCATCCTCTGAATCAATGACCCTCGACAGGGGGACTGAAGACCACCAGCAAGAAGCACGGCTAGAAACTCACAGAACTGTTATACAGCAAGTTAAATGCCCCTTGAAACCGCAACAAACCCAATCTAAGGTTTGATTAAACTATCTTTCACCTAATTGTCTTCAAGCAAAATAATTCCATTCTACAACTGGCAGACTTGCAAACAGGTTATGACAACCATATATCACAATATATTGGTAAATCAATAGTCTTAGATTCTCATATATACTGATGAGCCAAAACATTACGACTACCTCCATGTGAAGCAAATAATGTTGACTATCTCATAAAAATGGTGTGTGTCAAGGTCTGGTATATACTGGTAAGCTAAAATTTGGTACTTGTATTTGACATGTTGAATGCAGAAGAAATGGGCAGGGATTTTGACATGGGCTAAATCATTCTAGTCAGATGGCTGGGTCGGAGCATCTCTGAAACTGCAAAGCTTGTGGGATGCTGATGGTCAGCCATGGTGAGGACCTACTGAGAGTGATCTGAAGAGGGAAGAACCACAAACCACCAGCAGGGTGATGCGCGGCCAAGACTCATCAATGTGGGATGAGAATAAGGGCTATCCCATGGAGCACAAACCAACAGAAGGGCTACTGTGGTACAAATAGCAGATTTTAATGATGATCGTGGGAGTAATGTGTCACAATACAATGCATGGAGTCTTGCTGAGTATGGAGCTGCTTAGGTGCAAGCCAGTGCCAATGCTAACCCCTGTCCATCGTCAAAAGCACCTACAATGGCCACAAAAGCATAAGAACTGAACCTTAGAATGGAAGAAGGTTGTATGGGTCTGTGAATCCTGATTTCTGTAGCACTGACCATGTGGACAGCTGGGTACTTGTCAAGCTTAATGCACTGTGTGTTGAGACACATTACTCCCATCATTAAAATGATTTGCCATTTATAATACAGTAACCCTTCTGTTGGTTCGTATCATACATGATGGCCTTCGTTCATGTTTCGTAAGAGTCTTGACCATCCAACCCCCTGTCAGTGGTTCGTGGTTTTGCCCTCCTTAAACCGCTCTCAGTGGGTCTTCACCATGGCTTATCGTCAGTACCCCACAAGCCAGGCCATCTTGGGGATGTGCTGGCCCTTATAAAAATCTTTAAGATCTTAATCTCTACATTCAACATGTTGAGTATGAGTACTGAATGTTGGCTTACCATCTAGCACAACTGAGACCGTGTGCAGTATTGTGATATTACTACAGGAAAGAATAGGAACAAGGGCAATTGTCTGGCCAAAAAAAAATTGCCATTCAAATTTTTCATTGGGCTTTGATCATGGCGCACATTTGTCATGACATTGTTTCCACAAGCTTTTGCAACATCTCACCCTTTATTTTCATACAGATTTGCATTCATTTCTCACCGAGAACCTGTATTGACAAGTGAGTTGAACCACTCCATAAAGCCTCCTTCAGCACATCCCAAAGACCTTCAATGAGGTTAAGGTCACAACTGTGTGATGACCAAATCATATGTGAAAATGACTCCTCATGCTCCCTGAATCACTCTTTGACAATTCGAACCCAATGAATCATGGCGTTCTTGTCCTGGAATACACCCATGCCAATCAATCATAATCAATCAATAAAAAAATAAAATGGATCGGACAGTACATCTAATACTATTTAACAATACAGGATCTATACTAAATGCAATACTGGGGAAAAAATAAAAATATGTAACAATTTTTTAACAGTTGTGTCCAAATGTCAAGCAATGCCAAGAAAAATCTAATTTGCTATTCTCTGAGATGCTGGGAATATTAATATTCGTTAATTTTTAATCAATAATTCAACAGTAAAATCAAGGCTACTGACAATCTATCCATAAGCATTTACCTGCTTATCTAGTATAGGGTCATCATGAGCAAGAAGCATACCCTAGAAAGCACAGGGCACTCACCAGGCATGATGCCAGGGCACTCGTATGCACACACTACAGGCAATTCAGAAATGTTTATATACTACAGGAGCAAACCCACACAAACATGGAGAGAATATGCAAGCCCCTTTGCATAATGCTGCCTACAGTGAGGCTTCTAATACAAAGTAAAATAACCCAAAGACCTATGATAATTATTTTTTTCAGCAAACCCAAACAGAAATGATTACTCAGAATAATTCCATTAACATGTCAGAATATGAATTTTGCAACACGGGAAGATAATGGCATATTTGTGCAAGAAAGGAACATATCAGGGAAAACATAATTATCAGGGACAAGTTTTCATTAAGCTGGAGTCATGGACTACAATTGTGTTTTTTTTCCCCATTTTGCTGTCTTTCTGCAGCTATAAACTCCGTCATGCTGTGCTATAAATAGGGCACTGCCACGTTCCCCGCACTCTGTGCCACTTTTTCTCAGGCGGGCTCCACTTTCAGATCAGGGTTACTCAGGCTAGGGCTTTTCACTCCCTCTGGCTTCTTAGCCATCTGTTCTGTGTCCAGTAAAGCCTTCTATGCCGGACGCCACGATATAATACTGGCTGTCACATCAAGGGTTATACAGTACAGCAAAGCAGTACCACGCACAAACAAAGCACTCAAAGATCCACACTCACAATATGTTTAGAAAAGTGTACGTGGCTTATTTGCAATGTATACTTAATGTATTAAAGATAATCTGATGAAATTCCGTAATAATATAAATGAAGTTGATTAACTGTTTCATGTTCATATAACACTGACCTGGCCATTTTACAGTCCTACACAGTGTAAATAATTACTGCGAGAAACACAAGATAACAGTCACATTGACAGCCAACATGTGAGTGAGGCAGGCTGCCGAGTCAAAGTTGCATGGCATACCCAAGCCAAGACTTTTAATATTAAAGATATTGTAGGCCTATGACCTTACACTAAAAATATTATGCATCAGTAATATTTATATACAGTGGGGCCTGCGGTTCACGAACGCTGTGGCTTATGAACAATTTGGTTCACAACCAAAAATTTCGTGGAAATAAACGTATTGGTTCGCATACAAAATTTGGCTGATGAACAGGTTCATCGACCAGATTTCTTTTTTAATACTAGTGTAGCACCAGTGGAGCACATGTCCCAGCATGCCCCGCGTGCAATTCTAACCAAAAGGACCACAACAGGCATCCGACACGTACCAAATCCAAATACACAGATGCGAAACACAAGGTTGTCAGACGCTGAACTGCAAGATGCACACACGGTAGAAGATTTACATACGCTAAATACACGGGTACACGCAAGACATGGGCAAACACACGCGCGACAATAGGGAAATGCAACCATTAACAATAACATTAACAACAACAACAACAACAACAATACAAGGGTTAAGGACTGTCAATAAAGAGCATGATTTCCCCGGGCAAGCAAGTCTTCACTGTCTCTCTCTCCTCCCACGATCCATCAGTCTGCCCGTTGCCACACTATATTGTGTTTTTCTTTAAGGTTTTTACTGTAAAAACCTGAAAATTAATTAACAAAAATTATTATTTGGTAGGCTTGTGAACAAATTAATCGAATTTTGATGCTTTCTTATGGGGGAAATTGCATTGGTTCGCGTACAAATTGGTTCACGACCACTTTCCTGGAACAGATTGTGTTCGTGAACCGCAAGCACCACTGTATTATATGATTTTATGATCATTTTTAGTATTTCTTTTGGCGTACATATTATGAGCAAATTTCTCTGATCTCTTGGCAAACTCCAAAAATATTCCCATGAAATTGTTTATGGCCAACATGTGAGTAGACAAAACCACGAATGTCAAATGTGCGAATGTGATGGGTTTACTGTATTTCCACACAGCCGACATGACAGCTCCGAAGCACATGCGTTGTTGAACTACTAGCCCTCATGTGACCCTCACTTCTGTGTATGGTATGTCGCGCTAAGGCTACAAGAATTTTCTGGATGTTTCAGACTATCTCTGATTAAAAACTGAATCAGCTTCTTACCACCCCGATATCTGTTCCAGCACCTTATCCCGGTATATGCCTGATGCCAATAGTGGGTATCGGATTGGTGCCATGTCTAAATTACATTATCACCTTATGAATAGAAAAAGAACGTTATGTATGTCGTTGCAGAAATGATGTGAAATGTAAAATCAGAGACAAGAAATGTATAATGAAAGATATACTTACGGTGAAATGTTTTTAAATCGGATACTGAAATGTCATATTGACAGTGAAAGAAATACTTTCTAATATATTGTCTTACATTAATGCTCCATTCCCTGATGGACCTAATGCCTGTTTGGGGACAAATCCCACAAAGTGCAATGCCATCCCGATCGTAAACCAGGGATGCGGAGATCGAGTCCTGCGTGAGAGGACCCCCTTTTGGCCCTGTTAACTGCCCAGCCAGAATTTAAGTCTTGATTTTCACACGATAAATGTACCAAACTCAAAAACAATTGAGAAAATAAAAACAAGCCATCTGTTCTTGGAAGCTAATACATTTCAATTTCAGCCTTGTACAAAAATAAATAAGAAAGACTTCTCCATCTTCATTACCTTCACTGATAAAAATCCCTGCCATAAATTTATTTATATATCCAGTCTTTCCCCCCTGTCCCCCATAACCAGAGGCATACTTCACAATGTATGCTGGTTTATGTCATCAAATACTGCATTTTTTGGAAAAGTAATGTATATTGCAGCAACGTCCCTATTTTCTTTTATATACTATGTCTATGTCACAGGACCAAACACTAGTTGATTACCACCCCAAACGTGGTCATTTCCACAGTCCATAAGCACATCCAAGCTAACAAACAGTCACAGAGAAACAGGGTGCTACAATAAACCTTCATATACAACCAGATGAAATGTCTTAACCAGATATGCGCTGATGTGAGCAGCACAGGGGGGATGTGGAAATACATACGCGTTCAATTGCGCTATTCAGTAACCTCTTGTCCAAACAGGCTGCACACCATATCACAGGAAAGGTACATCATCACACACACTGTCAATCACAACGTCTCACAGTAAGGGCAATTCGCAGGACCCATTCACTTCTGGTCTTGGTGAGTTTGAGAAGTGAGACATTTGGAACCAAGGACAGTACTGTGATATTAAATTATTCCACATCAGCTAAAATGGTCAATGTACCTACCATCAGGGAGGTGCCACCCCAAAGGAAGTAAACAAGGTTAATGTGTTATCGATGCTTAGTGTACGCTTCTGCATATAAATATTTACTAATGGCTTTCATGTACATTAACATCACAGGAGCAGGGCTTACTAAACAATGACTGCTACAGAGTCAAGTGATTAAAAAGCAGCCACCAGAAACATAACAAGGACTGGAAGTTACCTGGGAAGCTGCTGGAATGATTAACCATCACTGACAAAAGGACTGCATCATTGCAATCTGAAATGAGAACCCTTACAATATTCACTGAGATAAAATCCCCTCAGACCTTTAAGTGTACCTGGAACATATTATGGTAACAGCAGTCAAAGCAGTAATATTTATAAATGTCTATTTTCTGTCACTAATTTTTGAAACCATTTCGCGACTGAGTTGACGTTGGTAAAAATCACCGACAAATGACAAGGCACAGTTCGCAGTCTCTTACCCAATTTTGATCAAGAGCAAGTAAAGAACTTCAGTCCAAATATCTAATTAATTATGAGAACTACTTTAACATGTGTATAAATTTTCTCAGTTACATTACCTGGATTAACTTTGTCCATAGTGAAGGCTGGTTGCTGAGGCTGATTTTAAATATTCTCAATATTTACTTACATTACCCAAGCTTTAAACAATGTATACAAACGAAGGAAGGGATGAAGAACCAGGATAAACCAGAAGATGGTACAAGGCTTATAACAACACATTATATAAAAACGCCAAACTATGTAATAATAACTCCACCAAACGTGACAAATTTTCATCACATAATGTAGTGATGTCACCCACTGTGTAACAATGCATTATGTAATAACAACGAATTATACAATAACTGTTACAAAAATGTAACAAATGTATAGCCTACATTATAATTTCGTACTGCAACATTGTCTTATTATTATTATTATTATTATTACTATAATTATGATTTTCATCGTCATTATTACACTGCCCAAAAAAGAACATCGGAATGTTTTTGTGATTCACTTTTTGGTGACTTCTGTGCATCAGTGATAGAATAGCAGGCAAAAATTCAAATAAAGAACGATGTAGAAAATAACGACTGGGTCAGATCACTCATTAATTTTTGAATGAGGTTACAAACTACTTTAGTTACAAAGGGTTTAGAGAAACACTTATTAATCAACAAATGATTTTAAGTATGAGATAAACTCCTTCGCATCACAAAGCTTTCAGGGAACATACCCCTTAAAATTTACCTAATTTATCTGATGAAAATGTGTTTTTTGTTGAGTTATTGAGTTATTACATAATGCAGTGTTAATACATAATGCATTGTTACACAGAGCATATGCGTACACACACAAACACACACATATCAGGCAAGTGAACACTCAGTTCTTGAAGTTGTTGTGTTGGAAGCAGG
The DNA here is from genome assembly GCA_026777985.1 of Mormyrops attenuatus. NCBI lineage: Eukaryota > Metazoa > Chordata > Actinopteri > Osteoglossiformes > Mormyridae > Mormyrops > Mormyrops attenuatus. Next base: position 135,648 of record JAODKC010000033.1, read on the forward strand.
AAAAATGGGCAACCATAAGGATTTGAGTGACTTTGCTAAATTGGGATGGCTAGACAACTGTGTCAAAACAGCAGGTCTTGTGGAGTGTTCCCAGTATGCAGTGGCCAGGACTTACCAAAAGTGAACCAAGGAAGGCCAACAGGTGAACCAGCAAAGGAGTCATCGGCACTCATGGGCACCCCCCACTCATTGGGTGGGAAAAGAAGGCTAGCCGGTCTCGTCTGATCCCACAGGAGAGTTACTGTAGTACAAATTGCAGGAAAAGCTAATGCTGACTATGACAGAAAGCCGTCAGAGCACACAGTGCATCACAGCTTGCTGTGTATGGGGCTGCGTAGCCGCAGACCGGTCAGAATGCCCATGCTAACCCCAGGCCACTGCCAAAAGTGCCTATAATGGGCACTTGGGTATCTGAACTGGATCATTTAATGGAAGAAGGTGGCGTGGTCTGAAGAGGCACGTTTTCTGTTACATCATGTGGATGGCCAAATGCATATGTGTCATTTAGCAAAGAACGATATGGCACCAGGGTGCACTATGAGAACAAGGCAAGCCGACAGAGGCAGTGTGATGCTCTGGGCCAGGGGTGTCCAAACAGTCGATCGCGATCGATGGCGGAGTAATTCTCAATTGATCGAGAAGTGCGTCGCAAGCATTTTTCAGTGTGCAACTAATCGTGTACTGTAAACATTTAGCACACAAACATGTCAGAAGCCAAAAGATCAAAACCATATCATTTTCATTCAGAGTGGGAATAGGATTATTTTTTATTCAAGTTCAAAGTCCATATGTCATATGCAATGCAAGCGTAGCTTTACCAAAGAAGGGCAATTTGGAGCGGCATTTCAGAACGATGTACCAAAGGTACGAGATCGAGTTCCCTGCTAAAACAGCCATACGCAGCCGAAAAGTGCGAGAACTGAAAAGTAAGTTAGCAGCACAGCAGTCAATTTTTACCTAGCAGCATCTTCCCAGTGCCAACGGTCCCACTAAGGTAGAGAAATACATTTATTTACACTTTTTAAATTTGGAGAATTACCTGGATTTGTCTGGATTTGCTGTGTGCATGTTAACTACGTAGAAAGAATTCTTGTGAATGTTACTTTGACATGTACTCCCTACCTAAACATTGTTGCAGACCAAGTACATACCTTCATGGCAACAGTATTCCCAGATGGCTGATGGGTGACTTCTTTTAACAGGACAATGCGCTCTGCCACACTGCAAAAATCGTTTAGTGATGGTTTGAGGAACACGAAAAAGAGTTCAAGGTGTCGACTTGGCCTCCAAATTCCCAAAATCAATTCAATCGAGTATCCAGGAAGTAAGTAAGCAAGTAGAGCTTTATTGTCATCCCAAACAATGGACAATAAAGTATACAGTGAGACGAAATATCGTTCTCCATGACCATGAGTGCAACATAAAACACAATAACACACAAGACTGATCACAATGAGGGTGAGAGGGGTAATAAGTTTTACACTACACCTACATACATATATATATATCTGAACGTGATTGAATGTGCATATATACAGCGTAAGTAAAGTGAGTAAGTTATATTGTGCAATTGTGCAAATTAGGCAAGTTAGTTATATTGTGCAAATCTGTGGTATGTGCTAGACAATCAAGTTCGATACATGGAGGTCCTACCTTGCAACTTACAAGACTTAAAGGAATTGCTGCTACCGTCTTGGTGACAAATACCATGAGTCAGAGCTGTTTTGGTGGCATGAGGGGGATCTTCACAATATTAGGCAGGTGGTTTTAATATTACAGCTGATCAGTATATTTTGTACAGGAAAAATGCTCTTCAAGACAGCACACTGACTACAAGCTAGACCCAACGTCCTGTGACTGTTTCTTAATTCAAATGCACTAAAAAGGCCAACCTGTGTCATAGGAAAGCTAGACAATTTACTTCACAAGCTCAAAACAAAGAGACAGTAATAAAAAGGAAAACGATTACTTTTTCATTTCATTTCCACGGGGAAATCTGCTGACAGAAATAAATGGAATACAATAACAAAGTTTAAGAGGGTCCTGTAGTTTTTCATTCCCTCCGTAATCCAACAACAACGTGAGGGTCACCCGAAATTTAATACTCGCTTGTTTCAAAAGTGGCATTGCGGAGACTGTAATAATGTTTGTTCTGGCAGGCACAGAATAAAGACCTTGGTACTACTCACAGACCACTGGGTCAGAGAAAAGCTAATCAGCAAATCAAAATCACTGTGGGAACTTACCTTTGTCTATTATAATATGGAAAATTCAATGGTATGCTATTTAAGGTTTTAATGGCAATATTACCTCCATTCACTGTTTCATAAAAGACACAAAATTGCAAAAATGTAGTTTTTCTTTCAAACGTACAATTAAATTCCAACCATAGAACAATAATAATGCATCTTTTTTTACAAAACAGTCACCCCCAAAACGGTCTTAAACCAGTACAAGGTCTTTTTGACAATAGGAATCCACAATTCAAATGCAAATGGAATTAAACTCAGAGTAAGATTAGCAGACTGGTTTACTACAGACTCACGCAGGAGGAGAATAGAAGCGTTGTCTCAGAGGCACGGCATGACTTGTGACCCCGTAGAAAGACAGACGCCCTATGGACATGATCCTCCCAACACAACACCATGAAATATTAATAGTCCACCTTAATCTTGGTGCCAATTTCTGATGAAGGCTCTCTCACTCCCGTGCCTTTTGTTTCTCTTACAACCCCAGATGTTAGACGCTTACCAAATTACAGAGACATCTTGCCAGCTCAAGCCAGATGGGACCAATCTATATTCAGATTAGCAATTTCCTCAGAACAATAATAATCTACGCTGGTGTACTACACACCCTAACAAAATGCTCTCTGATTTGATCTGGAACTCTCTGGCATTTTATTGACTTTTAATATGCAACATGGGAGAAAATAACCATTTTCTTTTATCTAATGTCACCAAACATTAAATATGCTGCATATACTGTGCAAGAATAAATAGTGCTTTGTTTTGATAGTTTGTTTTCAATATTGAAACACAACAGTGGGACATATTAATTGAATTATTTACATCTAACCTTATTCAAATGGCCATTCCAGTGAACAAGCGATTATAGTATACAGGATTTATAAGATTTATAAGATTTATATACAGGAAATTTATAAAACAGATGAGAATGTGGATCACTGAAAAAAGCAGTTTGGATGATTGGAATAAATTTAAAAATCACTTTTATTATTTAGGTTTATCTACACAACGTCACTAAATTTTAACAGAAAAGTCTTCTGTTATATTTCAAAGTAAATTTATATATTTCTGCAATGTTTCCCTTTGAGAATATTGTTCTAAATTCTTCGTTTTGAAATTTAGTCAAAGAAATTCTCTTCTTATCCAGTCCCCCCTTGTTATACAAGCACCTTGTGCTTTACAGCACAAAAAAACCTCAGTCGAATCATGAGTAACCAAAGTGTTGTAGCTGCCTTTATATTACCTGTTTCCCACCATATATTAAACACATAAAATATCTTCTTCAGTTCTGTTTGTTGTTTTCTAAATCTCATTATTTGGCTAATGAGGTTTTCCCTGTTTCTTCACTCCAAAATGTACCTCTCAAAACGTGCTTCATAAGGCTCTGATACCTCTAACAATTAAATGATATCTGGTTTACTAATTAATGCCTTCTATGAGAGCTCACTGGGTGAAGGCTCTACCTGGACTGCAACATGCGTCTGTAAATAAATAATCACAGTTTTGTTTTCCTGTCCTGCATTAATTAAATAGCAGGGCAGATATTTAAGGCAACTCATTCTCCCATACCACATACAGCATTTATGAATTCACATTTTAGAGAGCCACCAGAGAAAAACCAAAATGCAATTTTAAATACAAATTGCAAGCAGAATGTGGATAAAATCATTGTGAGTTAAAAAACACAACTTCTGAAAGAAATTACCAGTGTATTTCACCAAGAAATTGATTTCTGTGATGCATTTTCTATGATCTGGGTGTAACAGCTAATTACAACTCAAAAGTCAACTGCTCAGTTATGCCTTTGGGCCTGAAGGGGGGTTCTCTAGTGAATGCAATTAAGGCAGGGAGGATTTCTTCAAGGATGGCAACTTCAAAAGCACTGAAAGGGTTTCCAGGCCTGCTCTGCACAGATACAACGGCGCGGTGCTCACAAATGCTAGCCCAGTCACACTATTGACACGGCAAAGCTGTCTGAATTCGCCACGGTCTCTCGCACGACACAGAGCAATACGGGCCGGTCTTTGTAGAAAAGCATGCAGATAGCAACAAGCCTATCTGAGCGCCCTAATGTGTCCTGTCAGCGCTTGACAAGGGGGCTTTGTGGAATTGCTGAGATACCCATAATCTCCCTGCTAAGGTCAGAGGTCAACTCACAACTGTGCTGAGCGGCACCAATAAACCTCCGGAGAGCACAGCCTGCATCAGCCCGAAAGAGTGTTATATTCTGCACAACGTGAACACAAAGCTATGCAAATCCTAACAGCCTCAAAAGAGGAGCATATAATACTTTTGACGGCTAACTTTCAGATAATATAGTCAGTGTCACACAGCTCTCTTTCACCGCATTATGAGCCTCTGTTCTTAATATAGTAGGGTGTACCGGCCATGAGCTACACTGAGGAAGGGTTCCTAAATGGAGGGTCGACTTACAGTAATCACACCACTCTTGGCTGCATTAACAGCAAAGCTCACACAGTTCATTATAAGATGACACAACCAATTTGTAGGCCTGTGCACTGCCATCTACTGAATCTCTCCTGACAAAAGTGTTTAGAGTAGACTGCTTCCAGATGGGACTGCAGTGACATGAACAGCTTTACACTACAACCCAAAAATGGAATCACTATTCATTTTCCTCCGGGCAAACATAAAATGTCCAGGTAAGTCATCTGTGAGTTGAATAAAGAGTTGGGAGCAAGCCGTCTGACTACAGCACACTACTAACCTTTGTTTTCTCCCATGCAGTCACTCTCATTCACACGCACACATCCTTTATTAGGTGGTTATTAATCTATTCATTACACTTTCTTCCACCATCTTCCAAATAACCCAGCACGCGTGCACTTCTGTGCTTCATGAATGCTAATGAGTTCTCTTAAACAACAGATCCTCAGAGAGCTTTCAGCTTGCAGTTCCCATCCCCGCAGCCCACCTTTCCCCCCCAGTTTATCCTAATGCAATTCGTATGTGAATTAATCCTTTGGCTGAAACCGGGAGCTGCAAATGGATCAAGGTGCCATTTTATCTAATATATCTAATTCTCTAATTGCTTTCTATTTCACAATGCCTAAAGTCTGCTAGAACCAGTTAAAATGTAATAAATTGCTGTGGTACACGACCAGTACTTATAATGCTCAATTTAGACTCCACAAATGAACTGTGATACTACCTCATCAAATTGATTTTTTTATATTATCCATTTTAAGTTTATATCCTGGGCTCATTTATTTATGTGAATGCATGACCCAAAATGATTTTCACATAAAATTCAAAAGGGTATTTCTCTTTAGTTTTCATTATTGAACTTTGTCTATAATTTGTCCCTAGCAACTACAGAGGGTATATGGATGCGAAGGGAAGGTAACAGAGTTTCTGCCAGTAACGTTAAATACTGGATAATGCTAAGTTAAAGACCTCATGGGATTTTTGTCAAATATTTCATTATCTATAGTATATTATGGTCATTTCATATTTAAAACTATGTTTATCAATTAAAATAGAATAAAGAGACTGATGACTTGCTTACAGTGGTTCAGTGGTTAGAACTGTTATGTCGCACATAAGCATTGGGAGCTTGAATCTTGCTTTCATTCTATGTGACCAGAATGGTCAAAGCTATGCTCACAGAATAACACTGTGTGCATCTATGTGACTGGCATCCCATCCAGGGCATACCACAGCCCTATGCTGCCTTAGATAGGGTCCAGGTTCCCCCCTGATCATGATAAGCAGTTGGATGATAAATCAAAGTTATTTAGGTACGCTACCGGTCAAAAGTTTTAAAATACCCCAATTCTTCCAGTTCTTCATTGAAATTCAAGCAGTTCAAGTCCAATGAATAGCCTGAAATGGTACAAAGGAAAGTGGTAAAAAAGGTAAAGTTGCCCAAAACTGGGGAATAATGAACATTTCAGAATTATACAAAAAGGACTGACAGTTAACAGCTTGCGTAATAGGTGGCTCACAGGATAACACCATCAATAGACTACTGAAGACTGGGAAGACTGGAAAAAGGCGTTATGGACCAATGAATCAAAATTTGAAATCTTCGGTTCATCACGCAGGATTTTTGTATGCCGTCGAGTAAACGAAAGGATGGTTCCTCAGTGTGTAACATCAACGGTCAAACATGGAGGAGGAAGCATGATGGTCTGGGGCAGTTTTGCTGGATCCAGGGTCGGTGACTTGTACAGACAACCCGAACCAAAATGGCTACCACAGCACTCTGCAGCGCCATGCAGTACCCTCTGGTATGCACCTAGTTCGTCCGGGGTTCATCCTACAGCAAGATAATGACCCAAAACAGAAGTCCAAGCTATGCCAGAACTACCTCAGGAAAAAAAGAACAAGATGGTAAGCTTGAAAACATGGGAATGGCCAGCACAGTCTCCAGACTTAAACCCCATCGAGCTGGTTTGGGATGAATTGGACAGAAGAGTGAAAGCAAAGCACCCTACAAGTGCCTCACATTTATAGGAACTTCTACAACACAGTTGGGAAGAACTTCCTGAAGAACATTTGATTTCCATTGTCGAAAGAATGCCAGGAGTGTGTTCAGCAGTTATATCTGCCAAAGGTCGCTACTTTGATGAGTCAAAAGTTTAGAATACATTTTGGTTTATACACAGATTCCATGATTTCTTCAATTGTGTATTTGTTCTATGCTTTCATTTCAGAGTACAATGAGACATTGAACTGCTTGCCTTTCAATAAAAAAAGAAAAACTGGAAAAATTGGTGTGTTCTAAAACTTTTGACCGGTACATTGGAATTCTTTAGTTTTCACATATGGTATGTTGGTGTCCTGTGAGACATACACACACGATATACATCACAATTTTTTTTTTGCTCGTTCACAAACCAACCAAAATGAAATGCGTGTACTAATTAAGTTGTTAAATAGTCAATTAACAACTTAAACAGCAATTCTGTCCCAACAAGAAACACAGCTTGTAGCATTATAATAACAATGCCACTTGTTGTACGAAGAGTATCTTTGCAAAGTTTGCAAATTACAGTAGATTGGTCCACTGTTAGGGATCGCGCTGGAGGATCCCCATCGTCATATCAGCCACGCCTCACCGGGGATTCCGAGCGATAGGGCTTCCCCGAGGCTTCGTGCCTTGTTGTCCAGTTTGTCCAGTTTTACCAGTCACTCCAGTCCCGGACACTCCTCTCCCAACTGTTCCTAGTTTCCCTTGGTTTGGTGCGCTATATCAGGCAACTTGGTTTTCTGATCTGTGCGAGAACTTCATGGCCTGCCTTGAGTTTGAGCGTTTTTCCTGTTACCGGCTTTTCTGTGTACCGACCTCTGCTTCGTGTTCCAGACCCCGAGCCTTGCCTGTCCCCTGTTTTACTGCCGACGCCAATCGCCCGACCCACGCCAGGATTTCCGACTCCAATCTCGGCCTTCCCACTCTGGATCCCGTCGCTGATCGCCCGACCCACGCCCGGCTCACCGACTCTGCTCCTGGTCTCCGCCCTCCGGACTCTGTCGCCGATCACCTGGCTTTCTGTGCCGTGTCCTCAGCCACCGTTTCATCTCAGGGTCTGCTGAGATTATTTGGAAGCCTGATTCTGTGCTGGTTTTTTTTCTACGGCGTGTCCGGCAATAAAGCCACTTCTCTGAACCCGGTCTGCATCAGTCCACGTCAGATTTGGCCAGTCCAAACCATCTCTACACAATCAAAGTATAAACTTTTTCTAGAATCAATTCTTCCTTATAAGCCATACCAGTGATGACCCATCTATGGACTATGTTATCAAATGACACAAGTGCAATATTTTCAGCAGCCAAATTATATGTGTGTGTAAAAAACTAGGTCATTAACTGGTAAGAAAAGATCAATTAAGATTTCAAGGTCAAGATCTGGTCACTAAGTTGAGATCCACTGAAACAGATAATTGACAAAGAAGTAAGATATACAAAGAGCGCTGAGATATTATACAGACTGAAACCGTTCCATAATGGTCTGTTTTTATTGTAATACTATTGCAGCCTCCAAGCACATACAAATCGCATGATAGGTGCTTGCCGTTTTGTTCTGTCATTTTAATAAGTGTAAAATAGTGCACTTGTAACTGGGCATGCATTGGAAGCTCAGCCTAGCCACACTTATGCCTAGTTGACTCCTTGCAATGTGTTGTTTACCTCACTTGTACATCACTTTAGACAAAAGCTGCTAAATAAAAGTAATGTAGCACAGTATGTTGACCCTGCCAGCGATCCTTCTGACAGCTTAATTAAGGTGTCCTGCTAATAAAATTTCATCCATTTTATTATGCTACCTCATTGTTATTACTGACATCATTCTGCTCGTCATTACACTTCATGCCCCCATACCATGGGATCACCGGCATGAGTGTTGCAGAGGTTTGAAGAGTTTATCCTGCAGGAGAGCCACCCGCACCAGCAAGGTCAAAAGACTGGCAAGTAAAACTCTTACGCATCAAAGACCAAAAAAAAAATACTTTAATTTATTCAAAACTTGTGATGGTCAGTACCCCTAAGTTGGCTTACACTGACATACTTTATGGTTTATAAAATAATTTAGAAATGTTTAAGCCTTTTTAATAAAACACGATGCATCCAGTGTCAGCAGAAACCTTGCTGTTGTACACTGAGCAACCTTCAGTAAAATATTAAGACATAAAAAAATCACATGTCCCTTCGGATTAAAGAATCAACTGAGAAACTAAAAATGTAAACATAAAACGTCTGCTTCTGGGTATGAGAATGTTAAGGGAAATGGGGGTATTGTAGGCCTAGCAGCACAGAACGCTGTGATTCACACATTTCACAAATCATCTGCATGTGCAGGCGAGCAGTTGGGCCTGGCTTCATTACTCAAATCACCCGAGCCACTCCTTGTCCTGTTTGCCCTTAATTAACAAGCATTCAAATCCCCTATTAATTACTACCAGCTATTAGCCATTTTACATCACTCTTCATTTGTAGACAATTAGGAGACCTATTATTAAAGGCGTGACACACGGTTAATTGTGCAAGGGGCTCATCTGCACATCAAGTTGAAGGAACAGGAGTCAATGCTGCCTATTTCAGAAACTCATATTTTTCCTTGTTGTACATTGTATCAAGTAAAACCTTCACCATAAGTACTGTCAAAATCATAACTTCCCAAATAAATAGCTTCTAAGTAAAAGAAAAGCTTTGTTTTCAAGAAAAAATAAGATCATGTTAATGCATAGTTAATGCATCTTTTCCCTCAAATCCTACTTGGAAAAGGTCTAGGTCACGGTTCTCTACAACAGGGGTTCCCAAACTTTTCAGCTCACTACCCCCAAAATAACCGTGCCAGTAACTCGTGACCCCCACTATCCTCGGAAATGGTTAAAATATACAAATATTGCGCGCAACGGTGCACATGCGCCAATAGGCCTATCCAAACATGAGCATGACAACACAAAAGAACACAATGGTCTA
>JAODKC010000033.1:146015-163586 GCA_026777985.1 Mormyrops attenuatus
CATTCTGCGCTGCAGATGGGTTAATTGCGTTAAAGAATTTAATCAGATTAATCATGATGATGGATTAATCCGCGTTAGTCCGTTAATTTTGACAGCCCTAGTTTAAATATTGGTTTCGATAATCCCAAGTCTCGTTTTAATATAAATACATACGAACTATTAGAGTAGGACATTATTTCAAAGACACATAAAACGTGACATGTGACGTGTTTTTCTAATATTGGTTTTATATTTGTTTTGAGTAACAACGCAAATGAAATGACAAACCGTTTCAGGTGAAAACAGTGCATTTTACTTTTCAGTTCAAATAAAACGCGGGGTTGCCAACTTCGCCCAGCTGGCTGGAGAAAGATTTTCAATTCGAGATGTCTGCACACATGTAACAGTTCTTGCCTTGTAAATAGTCTGCTTTTGTATTTAACCGTGTATATACACTTTTCACATTTCAATTTTAGGTTTATAATGGAATAATAGAGATTTGCCATATTTGATTTATATAACAAATAACATTACTTTATACAGCTGTTAAAAAGCAGAAACTTCAACGAACATGAAATCACCAATAAACTACGTCTACAAATATTTATGTTGATATTTTTATTTTAATATTCAGAGAGAGCAGTCCTGGTGGCATTATAGCCTATGAACTTTTTCTTTGAAGTGATTTTATTTTTGCACTAATGGCACTACTGATTTTACAGTACTCAGTTTCCGGGTATATAAACATATGTTTGTGTTTCAAATAAGAGTGAAATCTGTGTCTTTGTGTACTGCACAGTCAGACCTTAATATCATTCCATAGCATTGGTTTCATTTCATCTTGGTAAACATAATGTCTTTCAGAAATCGAAGGGAAACTTTAAACATTACACTTTGCACTTTTAATTTTAGTAGACTAAATCAACTGTAGTTTTAGTCGACTGTAATCTTATGATATTTTGTCAACTAAAACTAGACTAAAACTAAAATAATTTAGATGACTAAATTATGGCTGAAACTAAATTACATTTTAGTCAAAAGACTATGACTAAAACTAAATAAAAATTTGCTGTCAAAATTAACACTGCTGACAACGAGTGGTGCTGTACCATGTTCAGCGATGAATCTCGGTTCTGCATTACCACGGATGACCGTTGTGTGCACATATGGCTGCATCGAGGGAAGAGGACCAATCCTGGCAATGTTGTGGAGAGACACACTGGCGTTACCCCTGCATTGTGATGTGGGGAGCCATAGGGTATGACTTCAGGTCATCTCTGGTAGTGATTCGGGGGACCCTGACGGCACAGCACTACGTCAGTGACATCCTGCATCCGCATGTCTTACCTCTACTGACAGCACTCTGGTACAGTCTTTCAACAAGAAAACACCCATCCACACACGGCACGTATGTCTATGGACTGCCTGCGTCATGTTGAGGTCCGCTCATGGCCAGCCAGGTCCCCCGATCTTTCCACAATAAAGCATGTGTGGGATCAACTCGGAACTCTGCAGGATCTGCAGGATCTCAAGGGCCAGTTACAGTACAACAGCTGTGAGCCAATTTGCCACATGAGTGGATACAATGGCTGTACGACTCCCTTCTGCACTGTATCACCTCATCTATCCATGCCCAGGGGGGTGCCGCACCCTACTGACATGGGACCAGCAGTGTGCCCATACTGCCAACTCTGTTGTCCGTTTGATCTGATATTATAATCATTGCAATACAATTACATGACCTTTCACCACGTGTAGATTCATTTCATTTCCACCACTCGTCTGGGTGCTTAACTTTTTTGTCACTGAATGTACTGTGAGACGCTGAGCTTCCCTGGAAATGATGCTTTGAAGGATTTGTCCAACAAACGTCTAGCTTTGCTGCACTGAAATCAAAGCATATTCTAAAGCCCTATGTACTCCCAGAGACACTGAAGTTCCCTGAAAATGACGTTTTGAAGCATTTGTCCAATAAATGTCTAGCTCGGCTGAACTGAAAACAGAAGTGCTATTGAAGTCCAGTGAAGCTGCACTTCAATTAGTTTTATCGGATCATGCTGCTACAGGAATGTAATGTATATTTAAAAATCATGTTAGACGACCTGCGAGAAATTATTGCTGATTCTGAATGAACTAGCCATGAAGTTGAACACATTGTAGCATGGTCTTTGTAATAGCAATGTAAACACAACAGGACATATTAATTTACATTTTTTGAGATATTTTACAGGAGCTGGAACTTCCATTGTTGTCTTAGAGCACTCACCACTGATCAAAAATTATCAAAATTGATATTCGTGATTTAGTATTGATATCAAAACAAACCTTCTGGTATCGTGACAGCGGTACCCTGCTTTAGGTTCACCCCATCCCTGAACACATGGATAGTAAGATTTCCTTTAAATGCATCAGTATAACACATAAAAGCTAATACTCTTAGCCATCAAAAAATACGTTCTAATGACCTGCAGCAAAGAGTTCATGAAAACATTCCAATAGTCTACTGCTTCTTCAGACACCTCACCCAAAATCACAATCAGTGCTGTATACAACTGGTTAATGGAAATGCAATTACAAAATATAGAAATACCATAACAATTTAAGCCCTAAATTACTTCTTTATGACAAAATTCATTGTCTTCTGCTATAGCAAAGCAGCTGTCAGGCAGAGCATGAGGTGGAGATTTCAGGTCCAGAGAATACAAATACAAAAAAGATTTTGTTTCAACCAACCAGTTGAGTACCCTTTCACTGTGACTCTTTATACTCAACTAGTTGGTGGGTACCTGAAATCTCCACCTCTGATCAGCAGATCCACAGATACCCCGCACACCCCAGCCCAGACAGCCCCATTTCCATCATTGCTACTGATTAGTAGGGGTGGGTGGTACACCGGTGTTATAGTCATTACCGGTGTGATTGTGTGCTAAGATATGGATTTGTACTATATTGTTAGCACTGGGAAAAGTAAACAGCCCAATCATACAACAGCCTATTAATAAAAATAAAGCTTTTTTTTCTTCCAAGCTTCAGTTGTAACCTGAACATTTGTTCTTATAAAGTATAAGAACCTTTGTTATGTGAATTTTCTGTTAAATATATTGTGATGCCAAGTTCTGATAGCACATTAACAAATTCAAAAACAGATTTCAAACAGATTATGTGTTATACACATTAAACAATAATAACCTGGTTACATATATGTATACAGACGCATCCTACGCTGCTGCGCGGTGGGTGTAGTGTTCAGTAGTCGTATTAGGCGGATTTGGCGTGCAGAAAAAAACTTGATGTTGAGGACAGGAAACAGGAGCTCAACGAACACAATTTGGACTTACAGTCCTCTTCGTTCGTATGTCTGAAAGTTCGTAAGTTGAAAGTCCATAAGTAGAGGAGCGTCTGTACTAGCAAATTAAAAAGTAAATTATTTTTGCATTTTCATGCATTTATATGCACCCCTACCTTCATGCAAGCTGCGTGGTAAAAGGTTTAACTACCCAGTTAACACTAGAACCGCGTAAAATGAAGTTTTCGACTGAAACTGCTTATCTTCCACTTTGCATTGTTACTCCAATAATTATTAATGAATATGAGAAAACATTATTTATATCACTTTTCAGACTAAGACCACCCATACACAACAGTAATAGTGATAAAGGTGTACATATTAAATATATTTTTAAACTTTACATAAAAGGACAGGACATGCTACTCCTTCCAAAACTTGGAAAAAAGCAATACCGTGATATAATACCGTCACTGTCCAAAAAGTGAAAAATACTGTGATGATAATTTTAGGTCATATCACCACCCCTACTGATTAGTCACAAAAGTACTGTTAGTTAGAGGACATAAATGCATTTTAGAGGTAGTAAAAATCCCCTGTCAGGAACAAACGAGAGCAGGAAGACAATATCGCCTCAGCACTTTTGCCATGTTTGGATGTAACCATGTACAATAATACCTTAAACATATTAGATATTTATTTAATTCTGCCAGGATCTGCTACAAGTACATGAGCAGACAACTAAATCTACTCTGATGTGACTACAAGAAGTCTCATTCTCTCTACATGACAAAACTGCATTGACAAATCAACTTGAAAGTAACGTAAAGGTACAACGGTGCCAAACATTTATTTAGATTGAAATATTAATTGCTTAGTATGAGACACAACAGAAATAAAGAACTTGGTAATGGAATTTTTACAAAAGCGAGGTAAAGCATTTTTAACGGTTTATACAGTCCCACTCCTGACATAACAATAAAAATTATATATATTGTGGCCATGATTTAACTAAAACAAAGGAACAAATTAGTAAAACATATGGGAAGTATTTCCTGCAAAAAAGAAAAGATAATGATAAAATAAAAATACAATATCCACTTTGCTATTTAGTTTTCAAACTCGATGCGAAAAGATCCCAGTGGAGCGGAATTCATGCCACCTTGAAATGCAAACACGACTTCAATAATGTGCAGACATATTGCACGACATATTGTTTTACAGTGTGCAGAATGCAGAAACTGTGTCATGTGGAAATGCAATGCACAAGAGGCATTGCTTTTCATTGAGTGTCAGGAAGATGACGTGACACAATGAAATCCAAAACCATCATTTAAATGCTTTGCATCTCATTTAACTACCACCCAGAAAAACAATTAGGAGGGTTTACATTACACACAATTAAATGAAGAAATTGTGCCACATGACACGGAAGTGCAATGGCCATCTTGACTTTGCTGTATCGACTCATTTTCATTTTCGAAAAGTTCATGCTGAAATCGTGCCACCATGAAATGCAATAACTGTCCAATCACAGCTTTCTAGCAAGCAGGGAGAGAGGTCACGGAAACTGGGCTGGGGCAATGGCTTAAGATCTAATCGATGAGGTGACAGTCACGATAGGACAGGCTACGGCCACAACCACGACACCCCAGCTGTGCCCAGCCACCTCACTTAAGGCTGTCTATTACAGAAATATTTAGGCATGAAATATCCTCCCTGCTCCAGCAGGTAGAAAGTGAAGCTGTGAGCAAGGATTTTGTCATTTATAAAGTGGCTCCAGGAACACTTGCAACAGGTGCCGATCCAGACCTATTAGACTGATTGGGTATTGGCCATATGTGACCGATCCACATCTGATACTTACTTATTTAGTTTTTGGCAGTCTCTGAAAAGATAGCTCTTATTTTGTATTAAATCAATTTGTCCAATCAATTACTCGACAGGTCTTTCCCGTTTTAGATGTGTTTTTGCAGCATTCAAGCTGAATGCTAATGCTGCCCTCAGTCTACTTGCCACTCAGTGGGTGTGAACACAGTGACTTCTGCCTGCTGTGACGTCATGTGCATATGTCATGAGTATTCATATTACGTCATTAATATGAAAAAAACAATGGATGATTTGGGAATCGTTAGCTTGGACTGTTTTACCCACCCACTACAGCTTGTGATACACAAGGGGCTGCTATTTGCCTCTTGGAAGACATTGAAATTGAACTGCAAATGCCTCAAAAATGCTTAAAACAAGAGGTACAAACATTACGAGTATGTTTCCAGTAGCCTAATTAAAGATTTTTTGGCATACAGTTTTTCATCTGTATTTATTAGTTTAACAATATTAGTAATACATAAAGTATGAATAAATATTATATATTCATTATATAAATATATTAAAGTAAAAAGAGTTTTTGTATCGGAATCTGTATCAGTATCGGCAGTTTCAGATCGGAATCGGATCGGAACTGAAAAAAATGTAGATGGGTCCATCCCCAATGAAAAATAAAACGAAATAACAATAACACCATTTTCCACTTATGCAGAGGCATTTCGTGCAAGAAAATGACAATGATAAAAGTACAATCTCCACTTTGCAATTTAGTTTTCAAAGTCTATGTGCAACAATCCTGCCAAAATGAAAAAGAAAATGTAATGCAAATACATGTTAATTGGAACAGGGCAGGGGTGGCATGGTGGTGCAGTGGTTAGCATTGTTGCCTCGCACCTCTGGGACCACAGTTCAAGTCTCCGCCTAGGTTCCATGTGTGTGGAGTTTGCATGTTCTCCCCATGTCGTTGTGGGGTTTCCTCCAGGTGCTCCGGGTTCCCCTCACAGCCTAAAGACATGCTGAGGCTAATTGGAGCTACCAAACTGCCCATAGGTATGCATGTGCGAGTGATTCGAGTGTGCCCTGCAATGGGCTGCCCCCCCCATCCTGGGTTGTTCCCTGCCTCATGCCTGTAGCTTCTGGGATAGGCTCTGGACCCCCTGTGATCCAGAAGGATAAGTGGTTTGGAAAATGGATGGCTGGATGGAGCAGGGCAGCGGGCAGAGCTATGGATCACTACTTCACTTTCTTAGTGCGTTTGCTGAGTCCAGTATGATTGTTTCTCTTATACATGGTCGCCTGAACTAATAGCAGAGTCATACATGGCTTAAGTTACCTACTTATTTGAAGCTTCTGAATCATTTAGCTTCTTATTTGGCTTCTTATTTGCAGCTTCACATGCTTATAGATAAGACGTTTTTGAAAATGCAAAATAACATGAATATAATGTTTAAGCTGTAGCACGTATATTTATGCAAGTATGCCACTGTAAGGAAACACTGAAATTAGTTTGGCCCAGACTGCCATGTTTCCATTTGTAAATGTGACTTTTTATTGAAATCAATGTGTACAATGGTTCAACATGCCATGCTGCCACCCAGCAAACATGTGATATCACAAAGACATTCAAATCAGTTCAATATCATGTCTGCTGATCGAGAACCCTTTCTGAACATATTTGGACGTGCAATAATCGAACGTCTACCTAAGACATGTTTTGAATGTCTGCAGACCTTTAAGCCAGGACCATTTTCTGAATGTTTAGTCAGAACGTATTTTGAACCTATGTTGGCTTAGTGGGGAGTTTACGGACAGGAAAGAAAAATCACATTATGCCTTGGTAATCCAGCCATTAACATTACAAGGAGATATATGAAATTCATATGGGAGATAAATATACATACTACAGCTTAAATGTTTTAGGCATGTACGTTATTTTGTATTGTCAGAATGTCTTACCTATAATCTGTGCAGCATGTGCCACCGTGATCATGCCCCTACAGTAAAGCTGCGACTAAGAAGCTGACTTAAGTAAAATAAGACGCTGCGAATAAGCTAAATGAATCAGAAGCTGCAAATAAGTAGCTAACTTAAGCCACGAGTGATTTTACCATTAGTTTGGGTGAAACAAGCGACTATGTGGAAGGAACACAACAACGGAATCAGCAAACGCACTGAGAAAGTGCAGCAGTTATCCATAGCTCCGCCCAATGCCCTGCTTTAATTAACATGTATTTGCATATTATTTTCTTTTTCATCTTGGCAGGATCTTTGCACATAGAATTTGAAGATTAAAAAACTAAAAATATTGTATTTTTATTTTATCACTGTTATTTTTGTTCTTTTTTGCAGGAAATACCTCTGCATGAGTGGAAAATTAAAATGCAAATCATGTGTCATTTCATTTTATTTTTCAATGGGCCGATCCACATTTTTTCAGTTCAGATCCAATTCCAATATACAACTGCCGATACCGATACAGAATCTGATACAAGAGCTATTTTTACCTTAATATTTTAATATAATAAATATATATTGTATATTCATACTTTATATATTATTAATATGTTGGCAGGTTCGTTGTTCATTTACTTTGAAAAGTAAATGGCAAAGTGGAGATTGTATTTGTGTATTACCATTATCATTTTCAATTTCTTTTTTGCAGGAAATGCCTCCCATAAAAACGTACCCACGATTAAATGAATCGTGGGAACTAACTTAGAAGACGTGGCCATGACATATATATTTTTTATTTTAAGCAAGCTATGTAGTCAAACATGCCCACGTTTTAATACACCGTGGGAACAAATTAAAATTAATTTTAAATTTCCCCTATAAAGTGCTCCCATCAAGTGAAAAAAGTGCTTAAAAAGTTACACGTTTGAATTACAGGTATTCACCCCTAGTCACCGTGGTCACGCCCACCGCACACAACTCAAAAAAGAAGGCACAGCTGTGCAAGTATAATTCATTTATCAAGCAAAAGAAGGGGGTTATGCCCTCAATGATTTTGGCCAGAAGCAAAATGTGGAACATGGACACACTGTGAACATAATCAAATTCTGCAGAAACCTGTTCTGAGTCTGTTGTTGAAATATTAGAGAAAATGTATATGCTTTTATTTGGAAAATGAAAGTATGGTGAAGGCAGTATGTGGCTCAGTGGGCTAAACTTCTGTGCCTATAATCGGAAGATTGCCGGTTCGTTCCTGGCCTCAGCAAAATAGTCACATGTGCAGGACCTTAAGCAAAGCCCTTAGCCTCCAGCTCCATGGGTGCCATGTGTCATCATCTTTATTATTAGCCTGCTATGCTTATATTTGGTCATTTTCACAAACATGAGAATCCTTCGACAAATAAACACGCAGAGCAACTGACATAACCCTATCTTGGTAGGTATATTAAGATTACCTAACCTGTAGCTCGGATTTAATTTCCTTCAATTATTTGCCTGAAACAGGCACTACAGCTGCAGTTTTAAGATCAAACATCACAAAACTAGTGTTTGCAATGTTTTAAAATCTTTCAACTTTACTGCAAGTAACCAACGACAGACAACGAATTTGAATAATTAGATGTATGTTCATTTCTTCAGTTGTTTTATATTGTCAGTTGTTTTACTCCACAACCAATTAACTACAACAGAGACAAAATCAACATTTTAGACAATAATATAATGTGAGTCTGTTGTTAAAAGATTAGAGAAAATGTATATGCTTCGGTAATGAGTTCAGAAGAATAACCCATATTGTGTTTAATAACAAATCCTTATAGTCCAGCTTTCCAACCCTGTTTATGCAGAACTCTGTAAATAAGCTAATATACCAAAGTAATATATATGGTGTGAATATGGTATTATTATGGGACATCCCTCTAAATTATTGAATTCAGGTGTTCCAATCACTTCCATAACCACTATGGGTGTATAAAAGCAAGCACCTAGGCATGCAGACTGCTTCTACAAACATTTGTGAAACGATGGGCCACTCTCAGGAGCTCAGTGAATTCAACCGTGGTACCGTGATAGGAAGCCACCTGTGCAATAAGTCCATTCGTGAAATGTCCTTGCTGCTAAATATTCCACACTACAACAGCAACTTAAAATACATAAAATCACAGAGCAGGGACAACGCATGCTGAGGCACACAGTGCGTAGAAGTCACCAACTATCTGCAGAGTCAATAGTTACAGACCTCAAATCTTCATGTGGCCTTCAGATTAGCTCAAGGACAGTGCGTAGAGAACTTCATGGCATGGGTTTCCATGGCCGAGCAGCTGCATCCAAGCCTTACATTACCAAGTGCAATGCAAAGCGTCGGATGCAGTGGTGTAAAGCCCACCACCACTGGACTCTAGAGCAGTGGAGACGTGTTCTCTGGAGTGACAAATCATCTCTGTCTGGCAACCTGATGGTCGGGTCTGAGCTTGGCGGATGCCAGGAGAAAAGTACTTTCCTGACCGCATTATGTCAAGTGTAAAGTTTGGTGAAGGGGGGGGAATATGGTCTGGGGTTGTTTTTCAGGGGTTGGGCTTGGCCCCTTAGTTCCAGTGAAAGGAACTCTTAATGCCACAGCATTCAAAGCCATTTTGGACAATTTCATGCTCCCAACTTTGTGAGAACAGTTTGAGGATGAGCCCCTTCCTGTTCCAACATGACTGCACACCAGTGCATAAAGCAAGGTCCATAAGGACATGGATGAGCGAGTCTGGTGTGGAGGAACTTGACTGGCCTGCACAGAGCCCTGACCTCAACCTGACAGAACACCTTTGGGATGAATTAAAGCGGAGACTGCGAGCCAGGCCTTCTCGTCCAACATCAGTGCCTGACCTCACAAATGTTCTCCTGGAAGAAGGGTCAAAAATTCCCATAAACACAATCCTAAACCTTGTGGACAGCCTTCCCAGAAGAGCTGAAGCTGTTATAGCTGCAAAGGGTGGCCCAACTCCATATTAAAGCCTATGTATTAAGAATGGGATATCATTAAAGTTCATGTATGTGTAAACGCACGTGCTCTGAAAACTGAAACACTGCATTTGTCTATGCAGAAGCCTGACATAATACAGCATTCCAGAGCACATATTGAAAAATGCGCATAAGTGCACGTAAGTCGGTGGCAGAATCCGCGTAAGGGTCATTTACACAGACACACCCATATTTTGGTGTTTCTCCACCCATGTGACATCTCTATAATTCATTATTAAATCTGGCCCACAGATGAATCTTTCATTTTCCACACAAAATACAAAATGATGTAACGTCATTCCGCTAATCTGCACCATCAAGCTCAGCATATCTGATGGCCAGCAGTACTACCAACACCCCCCCCCCCCCCTCCCGGAGTCTGTATAAAAGGGCAGGCCATTTATATAGTGCCCCTGGAGCACTTTGTGTGACTTGTCTTAATGTAATCAGGTTCACTAGACCTGCAGCTGTTCTTTCATGTATCCTGCCACCACCAACTAAAAAAATTCCTTCATTGTTGATTATACGACTCAGGTCTGTCGGGTCTAGATTTTCAGAAGTAGATTTTCATCCATCTGTTTTTATGAAGTGGTAATTAGATCCATCAAAGATCAAATTAGGGCCATGTGATATCTAAAAAATAATATTTAAAATTAAAATACTGGGATAAATAATAATATCAAATTGTCCAACAGTCCACCATCTTTCAGTCTCAGTGGGAAAAAAAGATTGATCGGCCAGATTTAATTGCGATTTAAAGATGTCGGGCACCAAGTAAAACAGTGGTTCAAAAAACATACGGTAAACCCTAGCCACATACTACCATCATAACTTACGTTTGTACACACTGATACATAGACTTAAAGCATAATACCAATGTAGGTTATTTCTTAAACTGCATCAGAAACATAGGCTTAACTGCTGAAAGGCTGAACTGAAATCCAAATCACAAATCTTTGTTAACCTGCTTTGTGTGTAGCCTAAGCCTACTTTCCTGACAAAGACGATAATCGCCGGCTAGTCACTGTCAGATTATGACACGGACTCACTGGTTCGAAATCGTGGATTACCGATAAAATCTTCACATTGACCAGCCCTAACTCAAATAGAGTAAATAGAGTAATAATATCAAATAGTGTATCCTGTTCACAAGGTCAAGTGTCTTGTCTAAGTCACTCTTCCCTTTGCTGTCAATAAGTGCCTTTGCTTCAGTTTTGGTGTGAACTGTCTCAAAATTTGAACAGGTCTACTGTAGATCTTCACCAATACAATACAATACAATACACCTGCAAAGTTTGAAAAAGATTTGTCTTTCTGTTATCAGCTTAACAGGATCAAGGGTCTGAAACTGCCCTGCGCTTTGATTCAACTATGCAATGCTGTCAATTTTGGGGCAATCTGTCTCAAATTTCATTTCCAATTTGTCACCCATATAATGCCTATGCAAAGTTTGAAAAAGATCTGTCAAATGTTTTTGCGTTTTTGCCTGAGCAAGAAAGTGTCTGTGGGGGCAGTAGCAGTGGTAGACCAGTCCCAAAAGCAGACGTATGAATGGGGAATACAAATCTAAAAAAATTTCAACACAGAACATGTGAGGAATAATGCCTTCAAAAATTCAGAGACGGTGATCAAAGAGGTCTAGACATGGCATAAAGGTTTCATACTTTAATTTAAAATGTTAATTTAAACCTTAATATATCTGAAACTATGAAAACCATGCAAGGTCTCAACAAATCAGTTTTTTAATTTATTTACAAATTCTCAATTGACATTTTCTTCTATAATTTGGAGAATTCAAATTTCAGTTTTCTTATATCATCAGATGCTTCAGGTCTTCCCAGTGGTACACTAGTGAAAGCAAACTGCATCCTACAGTGACATCAGGATTCAAACCCTGCCAAGAATTAACCATTTGTGGCAAGGAGGCCCAGAGAATGCAAATTATCTAGTTTTTTTCCTGACTCCTTCACAGCTATTGGCTGGGCACCTACAGGACTGCTGGGGAAATTAAGTGAACAGCATTCTCTTTCAAGCATGATACCTCCTTTCATGGAGCATGTAGACTGAAAAGAAACAGGTGGTACACACACAGAGCTGGCAAGGATGTTGTGTGTTGAGAAAGAGCCCTGTAGTGGAACTAATTATACCTCCAAAATGGGAAGAAAGATGACTCCAACTGAGCTACACTGCTCTATTCAGTTGACACTATGTGGGGTAAAACTCATGTGGGAACTCTGTAAAGCAGCCTGTAAAGACTGTGCAGATAAAGTGAGTGTGAGATCAATGTTAACTAAGCTACTGGATGTGTTTGGAGATGTGTCAGAGCTGTCTGCCATGCTGATAGCCTACACAGTGCATCAGAGAAGATCTTAGCCAGCTTAAAGGGGATGGTGTGTTGAGATGCCTGCCATACTTCAAACTGTCCTGGTCCATCTGCGATGCAAGAAACACCATCAAAGATTCAAAGACCTGTTGGTAGATAAGCTTACTCCTCTTTCCCCAAAAATGATATTTGCCATTTCAAAGGGATCTTCAGTCCCTGCAAAGGAGCAGGCAAAACTTTTTGCATGAAGTTAGTACACAACTTCATCTATGATTCAAACCTTAGACTTGTACTTACCAGACTCATCTAAGGACACTGAACCTCTTAGCTACAGTACTAGACAGAAAGCCAGAGCTATTTCCTTTACTTGATCCCTATCACATATAAGCACCTTGTTGACTGAAATTTTTAAGTTACAGAAGAGATATTTAGGCCAGAGTAATAAGACTTGGAAAAAGTTTTTTTTTTTCCATTTTAACATTACGAGTCTCACAATCAAAAGCAAAACACACAAAAAAATTGAGGCCGATATATAACGCTGGATGTTGAATTAAGGTGTATTCATTATTATTTGCAATCAGTTATGGAATATTGTCTGGAAATTCCCGAAATGAAAGAGTATTTCAAATATCACACATTGCTCAAATTTCAGTGACCTCAAACAAAACACGCTCAGAGTCTCATCATCAGCACTGAGGCACTGTGAACTGCTACAGAGCTGCCCCCCACATAAATTGCTCCTAGTTTTTACAGAGACGGCCCTGTGTCACAGGAGAAACAAATGTGAAGTGTCTACTGTCCACAAACCTACCATACCAGAGGAAATCAGCTGAAATTGCTTTGAGGTCACAGCCAGAGAGGCACTCTAGACAGGAAGCAGGTGGGTCACTGCAGAGGATGGCATACAAACGGGGTTACAACAGACGCAGCACTGAGTATCGTGGGGGACCTTCATTGCTTGATTCTGTTTAGGTTGATAAAGTGGACAACACCCCTGAAAACATCTTGAACTACGCTCAAGAAGTATTCATATGTGCTAGATTAAGAAAGAATAAAACAGGGGGATAGCACAACTTGGCAAGGTAATTAATTGCCCCTACTTTGGACCTCAAAAAGTCTCCCTAGAGAAGTTGAGCAATCTGAAAACAAAAATTACATGAAATACGGGCCTTTCTTGTACTTGAAACAATAAAACTGACATGCACCGCATTGACCTGTGGCCAGAAGTGTGACACAAAGCCTCAGTTGAAGCATTTAACAGCCAACTCAAATGCATGCACATAAATGGAGGTTCATTTGGCCCTGGTCAAGAGAAAACATGAGCCCATGTGGTTATGAAAAAACCCTGACTCATTATACAACCAATCTATGTAAGCAAAAGGTCTGCTGAACTGTAAGAAAAACAACTGGAAGTATCTCAATGAGCATCTGTAACCCAGTTATGAAATAACTGAAAGTGATAATGCTTCTATCAGCCTGATAGGATGTGTCGCTAAATGGGTTAGGGATCTATGTCTGTAAGCTTACGTGTTTGAATCCAGTTACATTTCGCATTTTTTAAGTCACAAATGAAAAAAACACACATTCATCTTTCCTAACAACTTATCCAAAGCTGGGGAGCCTATTTTAGGGAACACTGACAATAAAGCAGTGAACATAAATGGAATACACCAACCGACATTTTAAAATTTTTTGTTAGGTGATTTAACAAAAACAAGTGCATGTTCTACAGTTTTTCACGTAGTTTCAGAATACGGCTTCCAATTTGCCTCCACATGTCTGGTTTTGTCACAATTTGGAATTGTTCAACATAAATTACACTAACCAACATCAAATTTGGTGAATAATATCAAATGACATTTTTCAAACACCCTTCATCAACAAACATTTTTAGT
Source organism: Mormyrops attenuatus (assembly GCA_026777985.1). Lineage (NCBI taxonomy): Eukaryota > Metazoa > Chordata > Actinopteri > Osteoglossiformes > Mormyridae > Mormyrops > Mormyrops attenuatus. The sequence goes on from JAODKC010000033.1 coordinate 160,285, forward strand.
ACATTTAGTTTTGTTCCAGCACGTCTGGTTTTTCTGTGATTTCGACTTAACTTTTTTTCACATACAATGCATTGTATACCTAAATGTCATTTTGATACTAGTCATACAAAATCACCAGTAACCTGTCATAGACTGATTTTTTGTACAAACTAGTCAGCAGGGTTTACAGGCAGCTTGCAGTTATGTAAACTTACAGGTACGCTGCTGCAGGTCCACTGACGCCGACCTTTGTATGCAGAACTGTGGTCCGCCTTCCGGTACTGAGTGACATACAAAGGTCGGCAATGGGCACAAAGCAACATGCACATGCTACAGGCAATTTTCAGTCACCAATATGCCTAACTGCCTGTCCTTGGACTACTGGAATAAATCAGAGTATCAAGAAGAAACCACACAATCACAATGATAACATGCAAACTCCACACACAAAGAGCGGAGGTAGAATTCAGGCCCTTAACTTTGGAGTTGTAAAGCAACAGTGCTACACACTGAACCCAGACATTCACCCATCTTCTAAGTACTAGTCAGTGTTGCAGGGATACATTAATAATGTTAATCACAAAACTAAAAATGATAATAAATAGGTTGGATTTACTTAGTATTAACAGTGAAAAATGTATGTCTAACCAAAAAGTAAAGAAACAGAAATAAGTTACTAAGCTGTAATTTTTGTGGATTTTTAAGGACAAGAAGATGCATTCACTATAGAGAAAGAAGACTTTTATATGAAATGTTATTTCAGTTCAAGAATGACCCAAATAGAGTCAGAAATCCACAGCAGAGAATAAGGTAAACCTCAGCGATCCCTTCTCATAACCCCCAGGGTTCCCCATGACAGCCACTGCTGCTCCGCCAATCACAAGGAAGCCCAGCATCCAGCGACCCTAGACAGACTGGAAGACTGCAGATGAATGACAGGGATACCTGCTGAGATAAAAACTGCTCATGTACCCAACAGCAACAGAGCCGACTGCCTCTCTTAGCTCCCAACTCCACTTTTAAGAAGTTTGGCTCCAGATGTAATATATGTTCCAAATATAAAAAATTATTACATATTAGCTTTTTATACGTTTAATATATTGGAAATATACTAAATATTAAATTCTATGTGATAAATAAGTGTATTTTCAGCTATGTGCTGTGAGCCAACTTTTTTACCATTTGATGGTGAATTTCTGGGTCCGGCACTGATGGGTATCTCACCGTGCTACTCACAGTGCATGTCAACACAACTGATAACTGGTAAAACTTGGTCAGAAAATATACTAGAGATGTGGAGGTTATTTCCCACAGCCATGCCTTGAGCTATTATATCTGGGTGATGGCATTCTGTCACCCGTTTTATTTATTTACTGAGTCAAGCTTCTTTTCTGTGACTATCGCCTTGTCCTCTTCTTCCTTCAAGCAGTGTAATTAGTGTAATAAAGATTAAACATCTTTGTTTTCACAAGTTCAATAATTAAAGAGCTATTCATTTAACATATTGTCTAACAAAGATATAGTCATAAAAAACGTTATTGCCTCTTGAGAGAAAAAAAAAACACTTCAAGAAACAGCAAACTTAACATGATGGGTGGCCAAAAAGTATATTTTTGATCATTTTTATAATTTTTCCCTTTATAAAAACACGTGAAGGATGTAGCTGTTAGGAACACAGAAACAGCTACTTTACCACCAGAACAGATACACAGATACACTGTGATACACACTCATTTAATTAAAGGTACAGCTGAAAACATCACTTATATATAAACCAAGGACAAACTGAAACTAGAAAATACAGACCTGCTACATATCAGCTTCCAATGAACAATCTGCTGTTTATTAGCCTCCTTTTATAATTCTTTTTTAAAAATAATTTAAAAAATTAAGATATGTGATTATGGGCATAATTAAGATATGTGATTATGAAGAATGGGCTCCCCCTTTGAGTCTGGTCCCTCCCAAGGTTTCTTCCTTCTAGGGAGTTTTTCCTTGCCACTGTTGCCTCTGGCTTACTCACTGGGGGCCTTGGGCGGGGATGCTGCAAAGCACTTTGAGACAATATAAAGTTATGAAAACGCGCTATACAAAAATAAATTTGTCTGTTGTTTGTTTAATTAAAATACGTCCCTTTGACACTGAAATTCAATGTTTTCACTATTTTACCTAATTAGATGCATTGGACTATGGTATACCAGAGGCACTCTACCTGGCATCAAGACAATGTGAGTTTACAGTCCACCGGGGACAGAATTTACAGTGATTAACAAAATGTAAAAATCAGACCCATTGTGGAAACCTGATACCCATAATACCAAAAAAACTAAGTAACCGATGGACTAGTTATGCTCTGCTTATCATGCTTAGCAATGCTTTCACTGTGCTCATGGTACTTTGAATTTTTATTAACTTGTCTCGAAACACTGGTTTGGATTTAAAATTATGCCATGGCTAAAAACAACAGCTTTCACACATTTTATGGACACTGATTCAATGATATTATCAGACAACAGACAAAAGAAAAAGATTTATGGATCCTGGCTCCAGGCATCATCATTGCCGTGACAGAAAGGGCTGGAGAGAGGCCCTACCTGTGTAGAACCAGCTGATGAGAATACCAAGTACCCAGGGCTTAACAAATCAGGGTTTCAGCAGAATCTGGCTTGACTGACAGGGCAATTACTGCTGACGTGAGCTCTGATGGATGCAGAGACGTTATGAAATAAAATTTCACTGTGTTGTTGCATCAGTCACTTGAAGGAGGAAGGATTTTGTACAAAAGAAAAAGTGACTCAAAGCACAGAATTAGTTCCTGAATCACATGCTTTCACATACTCATATTGTGTGTGTGCAAGGGGTGCATTTATTTAAGCCTTATAATGGTTCCAAATGTCACAGTAGTGAAAAATCTAAAACTGTTATTTCCTAGAGTAACAAATCAGCATTTGGACTATGAAAAATGGAAAATGGGAAAATGCATGTTTGCCTTAATGTGAGGATTATGGTTTACCTAGATTACCGGATTCTGGGAGAAACTAAACACATATTCTATGAATGAAAAACTGAAAAACACTACCATGTTTCAATCCTATAGGTTTGACTACTGTACTCTTTCTCATGATCATTTCAGTATAGCTTCTTTTGCGAGACATACAGAAATTAGTTATCTACAAAATACTCCTGTAAGCCACATGGTAATACAAGGATGGGAGGAAGGAACAGGGACTTCATTTAAGGAGAGGGCGAACACCGACATAATCACCTTGTCTAAATGCATTTCATTCATGAATCTGGTTAGTGATGTCAGAATCCATATTTTA
>JAODKC010000033.1:164632-187403 GCA_026777985.1 Mormyrops attenuatus
ATTGTTGTTTCTGTGTCCTTCCCCCCACCCCCATTGTTTTTTTTTTTTTTTCTTCTTCTTCTTCATCACGGTACTAGGATGGGTGAGTTTGGAGTGGCCACACTCTTCATACTGTACCTTTAATTTAATGTAAAATAAAGTTGTCCTCTGAAGAGAGGGGGTGGTGGGCAGAAAAAAAATAAAAGAAGGACCACAACAGGCAACCAACCACCACCGAACCGAAATACATAGACGGGAAACTCAAGGTTGTCAGAGGCCGAACTGCAAGATGAAAACACGGTGGAAGATTTACACACGCTAAATACACGCGAGGATCGGACCGGGTACACACAAGACATGGGCAAACACACACGCAACAATAGGAAAATGCAACCATTAACAATAACATTAACAACAACAACAATACAAGGTTAAGGACTGTTAATAAAGAGCGTGATTTCCCCGGCAAGCAAGTCTCCATGACTCACTCTACTCCCGAGATGCCTCGGTCTGCCCGTCGCCACACTATATTGTGTTTTTCTTTAATGTTTTTACTATAAAAACCAGAAAATTAATTAACAAAAATTATTATTTGGTAGGCTTGTGAACAAATTCATTGAATTTCAATGCTTTCTTATGGGAAAAATTGCCTTGGTTCACATACAAATTAGTTCACGACCACTTTCCTGGAACAGATTAGGTTTGTGAACCGCAGGCACCACTGTTTTAAAATGAATCGCAATCTTACCAGAAGTGTATAACAATGCCTATTGTTATTATATACCTTTTTGCACAAAGAATTAATTATCCATAGACTAAAAAACTATGACTTTTTAAGTGCCATGGAAATACTATTGTGAGACAAAGGTGAACTGAATGCAACTGTGCCTATTCATATTAAACATCCACCCGTCCAATCAGCCCAGGGCAGAAGGCAGGGGCACCCTGGACAGGATGCCAGCCCACTGCAGGGCGCACACTCACATGCGCACATCCACTACTAGCAATTTAGAGACACCAATTTGCCTAGCAGCATGGGTACAACATGCAAATTTTCACACACATTCAAACACAAACCTCATGACACACTGGGTAGTGTATATTTTGTAAACATACAAAATATTTTTAAAATGTTTCGACGCAATATAGAAAGCAATGCAGTTAGCTCTCAATCAGTTAATCACCCCTGATTGAACTGCTGCTCTGTGTTGTACCAAAATGTACCAATCATTCATTCTTATGCTTGATAGCTAAGTCTAGGTTTTATTGTGTGTTGCTTGTTTCAAAAATATTCAAATAGTGGCAAAATATGCTATTTTGCAACAAATAAAAAGCCTTGAACTGTATAATTACTATAGATCAGTCATATGTCATATATATAAAAATAACACTCATCCACTCAACCGTTCTATATATTTTGGTTGGGGTGTCTCTAAATTGCCAACAGTCTGTATACCTTGTGCTTTATGCTACCTGGGATACGCTCCAGGCCACCTGTAATTTTGAACAGGATAAGCTGTTAAAAATGGACGGATATATTATCTTCATCGTACTTGTTAAATTAACATGCATCATTCATTAAAAAGTAGTTATGCTGATCTTTTGGCTATTATAATAATTCTTCAACCTCTATGAAATTTGGATTAACACAAGTCCGGAAATCTGTTCACCTTAATGTGACCGGATTCGATTTTTATCCTGCAATTCATTCGATCAACATTTTAGTGAAGGCTAATTAATTAAGAGCCTGGTTGGAACTAAACCCATCATACACCGTTGGCCTTCGAGCTGGGAAACCCAGCCTTAATACATAATGCATTTGTATGAGTACAAATCTCCACTTGATTGTTGAAATCTAATGCTGTCTGACTGCAAATTACCATTAGACTCATATTGAATATAGAGCTTCACAGTAAATATGCTCCCAAAACTGTCATAAAAAAGAATACCATAACTTTGTACAATTAATTAACATACAATTATACAGTATACAATCAATGTATTAATGGAATACATGTGTGTCTGTTCACAGGCCATGCAGCCTGAGGCCAAATGCTTATTACTGCACACAAGGGAAGGTTTTAAAATGGATCACTAGGTGAGGCTTGCTTGGTTGTAGCACAAGCAGAACCCAAAGCCAGCATGGTCCACAAGTCTTTCTAATGCTTCCCTCTCTGGAGCACCCTTATCCATCAATACTGAATGCGGAAACTGCTCTCCTTGTAGCATCCAAGATGTTTGGGGTCTGAATATAATTAGACTGAATCAGGGGTTTTAAAATTTTGTAATGCCCATCGTCGCTGCCATTAAGTACATTCACTCAGAGTTCTCCAGGGCACCGGTAGCTTTAAGTATGAGCAACATGGGTAGACGCCCAGGGAGGCATCTTGCCAGGGGCAGCACGGGTGCCTATGCAAAAAATTGTAATGGTGACGTATGCACAATCAGTTTTCTATTGTCCATTTTCTATCACGTCACATCAATAATATTATGTCAAAGTGTGGGTCAATTAACTTTGTCCTAATGCTATTCTGTGAGCTAGGCAGGCTACCCCTCAAAAGTATGAGATGGGGAGGGGGAGAGCACCTCTAAATTTGTACAGTACTGATGCAATTAGTAAAATCAGTCACACTACGAAATGCAACAAAATAACCACAATTCATTGATAATACTGTGAATACATAGCTTCACAGCCATATTACAATATTGTTGTATTTTGTATGGTTTGTGCGAAATCGTCAGAATAATACAAAGCCAGTCTATCAGCATATCACCCAGCTCATTTTTGATTCTTGGTTGACAGTGTTGGGAGATGGGTAATGTAGTGTAGTAAAGGGCCAAATTAGCACAAATGGATAAGAAAAGGTCTAAGCCAACAGGTGCCCAGTTTAGAGAAAAAGAGGACAGAAGGAGAGGAGAAATATGCAAAAGATAAAGGTATGCAGCTATTTCATCTTTTTATGAATATATTATGATGCATACAATGAAATAGGCCAGTATAACACTAGCATGTTTGTTAGTAAATAGGGTATGTAATAATTCAATTCTCTTTTTTATTTATATATTACGTTTTTGTCTTTGTTACTTCTTTTTGAAATGTATGATTCATATGTTGTATACATTTATATTTTATATAGTTTTACATTTGATCATTATTTATTTGTATCTTTCCAAATGTCAGTTAGTGCCAAAGAGGGTTCACCCAGGACGGTATACAATCAACAACTAGGGCTGTCATTATCGATTATATCAATAATCGGATAATCTACTGATTAATCTGTTGATTGAACAACTAATATACTACTAGTAGTATACTGATTCATAGACTGTATGACGTGTTTGTGAGAAATTAAACAGAAATGAGCAAAGAGGAGAAAAGCAAACAAGAACTAGTCACAAAAAGGCATTTGTGCTGGGACAATACTGAGCAAAACCAAGTGATTTGTCGGCACTGCTTTGTGTCTGTTGGCACAACTCACGGAAACACCACCATCTATTTGTGTTCTATTTGGCTCTATAGTTCACTTTTAACTCCTAAATATTGCAATGTAATTTTTTTCTAGTATCATTTAGCCGTATTCAAAATAAAAATGATGCAGCTAAGTGACAGGGCTAAACTTAATTCGAGCAGCGATTATTTTGACATTCAGGAAACATGATGAGCAAAATAATTTAATTCAAAGTGATGACAGACTAGGCTAAATGGGACATATATATGGTTAACCTCACATTACTGGATGAATCCATCAAACCTGAATGTATTCTTTTAAGACATATTTGCATTGCACACATGCTGTGGTGGTATTTAAGTTCTGCTTTGCAATACTGACAGCCGAGTGTATTCTCATTCATTTTTAGTGTGTTGTGCTTCCACACAAATGATGCTTTCACTCTTTATTGGGACCCTCATCCTGCATGCACTGCCTTTCTTCCGCCATTGCATTGCTTTTTAACAAGTGTATTGTTCAGCCACTGCTTGGTGATCCTAGGTGGGAGGTGGTCTGCTTCATGTTGAGGTTTGGCCCAGATGAGTTATTGTAGGTTTAACAAACAAACAGAGAAAGCAAATCAGCCATGACTTCAATGTAATTATCAAAGCCAATATAATTATCAAAGTAAAAAATAATACAAGTATTACCTAGATAAAAATTCTTTTGAAAGTAACTTGAGTTAACAAAAATGTGTATTCAGAATAGGACTTCAATCGCACATGTATTTGCCATGTACCACTCGGAATATCATTTTCAATTCGGTACACACAATGAAATTAATGAATACATTTATTGACACAGGCAAACCTAAATTCCCAAGTATATGTTCAACACAGAAAGCATTATGCTAATTGTGGCTGAATTGGTTATGGCTAGCACAGAACAACTCAAACACCATCCCAAGTCACTTAAATTAGTAGATGAGGAACATTTTGGCTTGCCAGTAAATTACACCAACTCTGGAAGCAGCAGTTAAGACCAGGCCTATCTGTCGGCTCTGTTATACCCAACACAGAGTTTGAGACGACATCATCAGAGTGTGTGTGGGCAAGGCAGAAACCGCCTCTGCAAGTTAGTGTCCCAGGGGCATTTAAGTCACTTTTGCCAGGAAATTAAGAACGGGGTTGAAAAATTATTACCGCTATAGGGGTGTTTATCGCTACAGATATGCAACCTTATTCAGAAGCAGAGGACACAGGATTTAGCTGGGATTTAATTCATTATAAATGTTATGATGTTATAGTTTTGATTTATAACATTTATTTTACATAGAGTTTTTCAATGTGCAAATAAGTGTCTCTCAGGTTTTATTATTTGGATATGTTAACAGAGGCATTGCCGTTAATTTTCCACTGTTCCAAATTGTATTTGCAGTGTTATTGATGAATAATTGTACCAAAACTGGACCGAACCGTGAACCCAAAGACAAGGCTTGTATTGAACTGTGAATTTTCTGTACTGTTATACCCTTAATACTAAATGAAAATCACAAAAAAGAGAGATAAAATACAAATATGTAACTTTCAATCAGCGTTTGACAGGTTACCAATAATCTTGTTTTAACTGCCATTTTTAAACCTGACTTTTACCAGTACCCTCAAGGTACCTTCTTAAAAAAATGAATTCCTTCCTGACAAAGGATTAATAACAGGTACTCTGGGAATAAAAACAGAATGGATAGAAAACTAAATTTTAATCCACTAAATAAATCCGTGACACAAACAAATTAAGGATTGGAGTGACACCACAAAAAAGATGAATAAATAATGAATCCACAATAAAGTTATTTTACAAACTGGATTCAGATAGGATTCTTTTCAAGGAGGAACCCATTACTGGATTTTCTACATCTGTATAATATATGTAAACGTAAATGTACATAGCATCAATTATATAAACATCATTATACTGTAGATATACACAATTTCATATGCTATTATGCATGAACAAGGTTTTGGGGCATTAAATGATTGTCGCTAACAGTACAGTCAAGAAAGCTGTTCACAGCACATCTGTGACTTATGCAATGCATATGCCTCCCCACAGACACAGAGAAATGTAACACTATAAAACATAGGACAGCACAGGGGAAACCGCACAGATTTTTATGTATGTTTAAGAAACAGAGAGACACTTCACTTGAACAGTCTGAGATGAAACATCTTATGGGCTTTTACACCGCCCAGAAAGTCGTTATATTGCACGGGGATGGTCTATGTAGATAATGTTGCATTCTCCTGGTTTTGGCAGTGCAGAAGAGAAAGAATGGTGGACATATGGTGAAACAAAGAATAAAATCTAATATCACTGGTACTTGATGAAGAACAGGGGTTCATCAGGAGGAGAGTAGCGGCACAAAGAAGCAGAACCTAAAATTCTGCCTGTTGAATTTGATGCACCAGTATTATTTGTTGCATGGGTATGAGGTGCTTTTAGTAATGGAGGAGAAACATCTTACTGAAAGTGCAGTAAGCACAGTCTCAAACGTATGGAACATCATGTCTGAAACTGAACAAGACAACTAGATACCCTCTGGGGTAACCAAACACAAAATGAGGAGATGAGCTCAATTAATGTCTGCCACCTTTACTTTATGCGACTTAGGAATGGGTGAGCAGCGTGTTAAATAGCCCACAGGCCAAGAGCTTCATTCATTTGAATAAACACCTGAGCTTCAGTCTGGCCTCTGTCTAGCGAACTGTTTAGTGATAGCACCAACGGCAGAGGTGGGGTGTGGCAAGGCTGCTTTCTTAGGGATACTGTAATTAGAGTGCCCAAACAAAAAAACAAAAAAAAAACAAAAACTGATCTGATGCTAATCTTCCATCCACTGCCCTAACAGCAGTCTGAAATATTAACAGGTGTGTGTGTGTGTGTGTGTGTGTTTGTTTGTTTGGGGGGGGTGTGTATATATATAATTTTTATTTTGCTGTGTGTTATTAGTCAGAGCAGCTTCCATGTTGTAGTAGGGTGGGAAACACATGCCCAGGCCTTCTTAACCTGTCCGTACACAGATAAACAGGCCTGTGGCAAGACTCATCCGTGTCTGTGGTAAAAAAAAATTTTGACTGAGAATTGACTGCCTGTTGTAAGAATTGCACTTTCATGGAAATGTCCGTCAGATTTCAGCATGGTGTTGACCCCAGAGCACACCTTTATTTCTTGAATGAAGTACCTATATCATTCCTTCTGTGAAGGGCAGAGAAGAACACTACTGGATTAAAGCAACGCGTAACAGCCACATCAGTGGCCTTTCTTCATGACCACAAGATGTGCTACAACAAAGGGTAGGACATCATGCCAGTCATTTCCCAAGCAAATCTGTCCTCATTATATGGAGTCTTCATTACCAGGTGTTGCACCATCATAGAACATTCTGTCTGAAGACATTTAAGAGGTGGAAAACACTTTTTATAAGCAGCTTGTGTTAATTCAGATGAGACTGAAATGATAAACAGCTCGTAAAATAAGGTGATAGTGATTTTAGTTTACCTATAATGATATAATTCATACACTCACAGAACAGCAAGATTTCAGCATAGAAAATTATTTATAATGATGTTTAGCTTTGAAACACCACACACACACCCACACCAGCACTACCCACTCTGCCACTCCACTTCCATTTAAACCAGAGCTACAGTAATGTTGACTCGTTCTGCTAGAACATTTGTCTCCTGGCATACCCTGCGTTCTGAAACTCCCCGAAAATTCAGCTTTCTATCTTCTCTCATTACCCCACCTCCAAGGGTAGGATGGATCCCTGTGCTTGGCAGCATGGTTTAATCTGATCACTGTCTCTCACAGGGGAACAAAGCCTAGACCACCGGTATCAAGTCTAAAACTCGCAGAAAAATATTTTCTTCAAGTAAATAGAAAGGTTTCAACTTCCGGGACTTTCCCACTGATTAATAAACCCAAACCGATCAATTTCCACAATTACAACGTCCCACTTCCACTGTATTTTTTCTGTCTTTCAATCATACTGTAAATACAGTTTGAACACAGATGCATCGAATGTCATATTCATCTTACTTCAGTAATATGAAGAGTCCTCAGCTTGAGAGACCATAAAAATGCACAAGACAGAAAACGTCTTACGTTTCAGACTTTTAGGCAAGTGTCGACATTGACCATCTAAACGATGCATTTTTCAGTTTCAAACAAGATGGAGTTTGATACATGGAGTTTGAAAGAAGTCGCTAGGAATAATCCATCTTTGAACCACTTATTACAGGGTCATGATGAACCCTATCCCATGAAACCCAGGGTACAATGCTAGACAGAATACCAGTCCTTCACAGGGCACACACTCATACACAATGTGCAATTTAAACAGAAGTAATCACCGAAGTATATGTTTCTGGATAATATGTATTTGATTTTATTAAAAATACGTTTACTCCTTTAGCCGAAGTGGTCCATGATCACATTAGCTACAAATATTAGTTGGACAGCAGGAAAAACTGATTTCAACTGGGGATCGCTGTCGCTTTCACACACTTACAATTAAAGAACATGAAATTCTTTTTTTATACGTACAACGTCCTCCAGCAATTATCCAGAAAAACGAAGGCCCCTTGACATCTTTCACACCCCTGTAACTGTACAGAACAAGAACAGGAAACATTAGCACTTGGCCCTGGTGATCCAGCATGCTCTGGAAATATCGATTGCTCAAAAGTGCTGTCCATCAGGCTTGAGGCTGTCAGTGCCAGAATGGTAAAGACCATGCCTTGATTTGGTTAGCTATACCACAGCAGCCATTTGATGACAGACTACAGAAGCGAGACCTAATGCTTCATAAATGTTAAAAGGCCCAATTTAGGGGTGGGCAAAATGGCCAAAATGTCATTTCACAATACTTTTGGTTACAATCACAATCCACAATAAAGAACACAATTTTTTTTTTATTTGCATGTTTACTTGTTTACAAACCATCCAAATTACAGTACAATGTATGTAATGATATTAATGAACCATTTAAGTACATGACCAGCAATTTTATCCTACTCTTTAGCATCATGTAAAATACTATACTGTACATATGAAAGAAACTGACTCATTGCAGCAAAAGTGTTTTTTCATACTGAAGTTTCAAAAGTTTAGAAATAAACTTGGGGCAACACGTGGCTCAGTGGACTAAGCCTGTGTGCCTGTGACCAGAAGGTCGCCAGTTCGACATGCTTCGGCACGTCTGTGGGTCCTTGGGCAAGGCCCTTAACCCCCAGCTCCCTGGGCGCCGCAACAGGTGGTAGCCCTTCGCAGACAACTTATTCTACAAAGAGCAAGTTGGGGGAGGCATAAAGAGAATTTCCCCATGGAGATCAATAAAGTATCTATTATTATATAAAGTACAATGTTTTTGGAACCAATTCTTCCTCCTCAGCTATGCCACACATTCTACTTATCCAACAGCATAGCTGACCCCATGTTTTCCTTTAATTTCACTACATAACTATGGGAGTAGTTCATATTATCACAAAACAAAGAGGAGGTTTTACGCTGTGCAAAATTTTGATGGCATACCACAGCGGCACTAGCAATATCCACGAGTGCCTAAAGAGAAAATGCACAGGCACTATTCTAGATGATGGACCGCCAGAATAGGCAAAACCACCCTAAGTGCTGTCTATTCATGTTTATTAAATTAGCATCAGAATGGAGAGCTTTTTAATTTCCTTTGTCCTTGTAGCTGTTACATACACTCAGTATTAAAGCCATAAAGTTATCTGCTGGCTACATTAGAATCTCCATTGAATAAGTGTTTGTGAAAATGTTTAAGCTAGAATCTCAGCTTATTCTACGTGGATTGAGTGCCACTGTGTTTGTGTGCGTTGGATTTGTTGGGACCAGTGTCATTATCATAAGCTAAAACTGAAAGGAACAGGGACACTAAAGAAAATAAAATAATTCAAGAACTGAAATTAAAACGAAAAGCATATTTTACAAATAAAAGCGTTAGACTTTAATTTGCCGAAAGTACCACCCACAGCATCTTTTTGCCTTATTTAACCACATTATCTCCTCTTTCAAAAGATCTTGTGGCTGCTGATCTGTCCCTTCCTTAATTGTGACTTCAGTGCTTGTTGCTTGTGTTTCAGGTATCATGCTCCACTAACCAAATTTATTAAGCATGAGGATACATCAAATTTATTTCTTACTAACTTTTGGGCATCACAATACACATCTCACTATATTTTTAGGCATACTACTAATCTGCTTATTGTGTGTGCTTATTACTAATCTGCCAATTGTGGGTGACAATAATGCCCGTATAGTTCCAAAAAGCCGGCATACATTATCTAAAGCCCTGTAATGGTATACAGTTTGTTGTTGTCAAAATAAAATTAACTTAAATTTTAAACTTTAACTTAACCGCCATGTTGATTTTCTGGAGGAAAATGAATCGTTTAGATTAATTGACCAAGTGACAAAATAGTCGATAGATTAGTCTACAGAAAAATAGTCGTGAGTGGCAGCCTTAATATAAAGTTTGTCTTTTTTTTTTTTAAATCAAGTCAGCTAACTGGTACGAAAATGTCAGTTAATTACTAGATCTTAAACAAAGAACTTAAGTTGTGATCCACTGAGACAGATAATTGACAAAGTAATAAATACAGACAGTGCACGTGCATCACAAGAATTACATGTATTTGATTCTTGTTATAACTCTGAAACACTTATCGTGAAAACAACTGCAACCAGTCATGATAAATTATCATCATATTACCCACCACTAGCCCAGTTCAATCAACACAGCGATTACACTCTGGCACTTTTTCCTCATGTTACAACAGCAAATATAACCAATCTAAATATATATGGAAGGTTTGTTACAATAGATGCCTCATTTGGGTAAGACCCCACAAACAACATCTATTTAACTCCACTATTTCAAATCATTAACATTTTTCAAAGTGCACAGCAGCATGTTAAAATTCAAAATCACCTGGCTGAAATTTGAGATGAATGACACTACCAATTGAAGCTATCAAATAAAATGACTCCTACAATACCACCATGCGCAGCAGCCAAAACCAGCTGGAAGCAAAGCATACAGAGTGGGAATCTGAATGTGAAACTCTTTGCAATCTATTGTATCTCCTTGCATCTCCGTCTAATTGTCTTTTCCCATTAGCCTGTGACCACCGGTTGGCAGACTTAGAAAATTTACGCCGGCAGATGCCTTGCGTTTCAGTGACTGCCCTTGATAGACTTATGACAGATGTCAAGGCTCCTGCTGGACGTGCGCACTTGATCAGGGAGGCCGGTCGCAAGCATCAGCCCAACGCTCCGCCACGTCTGGCAGACTTGCGTAATCCTACAACACCCCCATGCCCGTCAGTCTCTGGCTATTACCCTCGACAGCCATCACCTGAGCACTCTATGTTGCAAATGCAAATGCAGCGAGGCTCATCCCCATTTGAATTCTAATGTGCTGTTGAAGAAACACATGGGCTGCATGCATCACCTTTCAAAGCTCCAATGTACCCTCAAGACCCACAGGAATTCACTCTTTCAGATTAGATCCCATGCCTGATATTTCTGCATGAAAACATAAAGGACAATAGACTGAATAGAGCCACATTAAATCATAATTTCACATAAAAATCATAAAATGAATACTAGATGGTAAACACAACTGATGGCTGACAGAAGCTAATTCATTTTGCCATGGATGAAGAACACTATTAACAGAAGCCTTAATTTGTTCATATTCAGAATTGGTGGCTTTATGGTTCTCCCCACCTGTACTACTGAGTTTTTATCTTCATATTTTGTGCTATATTCTGTGGTTACTTTTCTGCCATATTTATCAAGAGAACAAATCCAGACTCACCTGCCACTTATTTTAAAATGACACAACGATTTAAAAATACTCTGTAAAACACATCAAAGCTTTTGTTTCCAAGGTACTCGTTTCTAAGGTACCTAACACGAGGTAGGGTGGCCTATTTGTAAATAATAAATTTGTTGAGATTATTCAAATACTTAGCCATTGTGGTTTTGCCAAAAATTTATTTATATACTTTATGGAAAGTACTTAGAGAGCCAGGAAATGCAGAAGCCAGTGATAGCCAGAATGCCCTAAGGACTGTTTGTTACAGAAAGGAATTTATTCTCCTCCAGGTGGCCTGCATTTGGACCACGGACTGCTTAGCGCTATATTTATTTTTTACACTGAATCCAAACAATGAAACCATAATTTCATTTCTTCAGCTGCCCAGATACCTGTGCCTGGTTTCAAACTGATATGTACATAAAAAAACTCACAAGCTTTTCCTTAATTAAACACAGAATCTTGTCAAACTCACAAAAGAAAACACAAAATAACACAAATTGAAGGATAACCAAACTATGTTTAGTCTCGATCTAATCTGACTAACAGGCCGGCATTTTCTCTGCTCTCTGTCCGTCTGTCTTTTCTTTTTGAAGTCTTTACAAGTGTTTCAAGCCAAATTCTCATTATGGCTAAATTTAAATACAGAAAACTATGTACTAAGGAAAAGAAATTCAAAGTTTACGTTTCACAGAAAACACCAATCCTGCCTTAGAGAAACTGGAAGAAATATAACCTGTTGTCCCAAAAGTTTAAAAGTTGTGAAAAACTATAAATCTATAAAAGTTGTGTGAAAAGCCAGATTTGGCAAAAATGTATCTTTTTTAAAAAGAAAACAAATATAAATTATATAAAATGTTATTTTTTATATAAAATATAAAAAATAACAACATTCACTGCAGCATATTTGAGGTTTCAGTTTACCTTTCAGCGACCACTAATACACTGCAACTGTCATCTGAGGAGTCTGTGCAGTTTTACCTGTATCACTGAGCCATTTCACCATGCTTTTCTATGACAGGCAACAGACGTTTTTGTCTTCTTCTTTAGAGAAAAATCTGTGCTGTGACATATTGCGGTCGACCCTTCTACAGTACATCACGGGGGTTAGGGGCATAGGCCCCCTGCAATCTGGAAAAGCCGTGCAAAATGTTTTGGTCCCCTTGGCGAGTGAAGCGAGTAAGCAAGCAGAACAAAACAAACTGAAAAGATACGAGAAACATGAGATACAAAGATCAGCATACATATCACGTAAGAAGCTGCCGCAAACTGTTTTTTGGCATCCTCCAGACCAGCACTGTACGTATATTTTATGCCCTTATGTGTGTCGTCTGCAGCTTTCACAAACCTCCAAAAAAAAACTAAAAAAAAATCCCATCTTAAAGTCTTAGGTGGACCTTGTGATACATCAAACCTGCAATGGGGACAGTCGTGATGCCTATGGGTCAACTGTACTATAGTATATTTAATCATTGATAATAAATGTTAAGGTATAAAACAGTATTAATAACTACCAATATGTGGTTATGAACAATAAACAATCATTTGAATTCAGTGGAGTGAAGATCAGATGAAACCTTGCTAATGTGGGTCGCACACTTGTGTACTTACCACTTGGGTCGGCTGGTGGACTTCACCACTGGAGACATTCCATCCCGGTACAAGCTCTTGGTCTTGCTGAAATTGACAATGTTGAAAATAACCCTCTGGAAAAAAAAGAGACAAATCAACATTTCACACAATTACCATTATTCATACCTGTGGGAAACGGTTTTGTATGTTTATTATTCAATAAAAAACAGAAAGTAGGAGCATTGTCTTTCAGTGATGATGCCTGTAAAATGTGTGGTGAGGTTCAGCACGACGGGCCTATGCCTACTGCAGCTTCACTCTCCAGGCTGCTCAGACCACAACAAAGCTGACAATCGGACTTGTAGTAAGATGTACCAAAATGCGACAGCAATCCAGGTACAAGACAACTTGTGCATCTTTCTTCAATAAAAGTCCAAGGCACTTCATTAACACATTGCATACCTCCAGTAACTTCTTGTACAACTTAAACCTCTTATACCTGTCCAGTTCATTTTCTTCATATCATACCAAAATAACAGTAATTCAAGTAATATTTTATATACTCTAAAACAGGGGTAGCCAATCTTATCCGCAAAGGGCCAGTGTGTATGCAGGTTTTCCCTGCAACTCCCTAAATAGGGCACTAATTAGACGACTGATTGGCTGAAAAGTCCTCACACCTGGGTTTGAACAGCTGACCTAAAGGTTATCCCAAAAACCTGCATACACACCGGCCCTGTGCGGATAAGATTGGCTACCCCTGCTCTAAAAGATCTAATAGGCGTACACAAAATCATAGTAGCCAAAAAAAAAAAAACACTACAGAAGGCAAAATAGTAAAAGCACTACAGAAGGTGGTCAGTTTTGATATGTTACAATGTGATTTTACTTAAAAATACCTGGGGGTAAAAAGCATGGTTTCAGGGAGAATGTGGTTTTTGCACAAATTTAGAAATTATGCTAAACCAGTGGAGCCCTGTCTGTGCAATGATGACTATTTAAAATTTTGAAATTTTTATTTTTTTCGTATGGTTTTGACATATTCTAGATTGTCTGCAGACATGATCTCAGTATCGGAGAAGATGCAGTGGCAAACTTTTGAGGAAATATAGTTTTAATTGAACTTTTACCTGTGTAGCAGACGCAAATGGAGTCAGCACACAGTAGCATTCACCCAGTCAATTAATATGGAAAAATTGCAATTACCATGCAAAACTCAGATAATGTTAAATTTACCTGAGTTTATTGGAATGAATTTATTTATAGATGCAGACTGGAGAAAGTGGAAAAGGGGAAAACCTCATTAAATAAGTCATATCTACAGACACAGATACCATTCGTTTTTCCTAGATAAATTATAACCAGGGAGAGCATACCAGATCAGGAGGGCCACCAGTGTGCTGGTTTAACTTTAATAGACCTGCTCACAGCTAAGTCGTATTATATATCCTGTACTGGAAAATGAAGATATCGCTTTTCAAGGAATCTGATTGGAATCGGCTAAGAACTAAAAAAAAACCCAATCACTGTGGGTCTAATGACACCCACTGACAGACCGTACTAAATCACAACCTAATTCAAGCAGGTAGACATTCACGGTGAGCTTCTAAACTATCTGGCCACCTGAGACACACACACACACACACACACACACTCCCCATCACAAAAGTGGGGATTGTGGCCCTCTGATGCAGACCTAGGTAAAATGACATTTAACTGATGTTCAGACTGGCAGCAAGCTCCTGTACCATGGAGATAAGACCATTGCTGCTGGCATTTCAATTACACTTTACTGCCCTGCACATCTGTTGCCAGCCTACTTTCAGCTGTTCCTCAGGCAAACACATACTCATTCTCTGCCTTACATCAGTCTTCTATCTTTTTTCAGAAATTCAGATTGTCTTATTTAGTGCTTATGTCTATAATGTATTTTTCCAAGCGTGTTTAATTCCGGCGGGGGGGCAGGGGGAGGTGTTCTACACCATATTATGTCTGGGGGTCCATTGTCTCTGCGGGGCTGATGCGATTAATATTAGGTGCTCGTCGTGCATTTATCCTGAGGCAAGTAATTGTAAAAAAAGACTACATGAACTATACTCACCACAGAATAATGCTGTGGCTTCAGTGCATTAAAGTTGCACTAATTAAAAAGGGACATCTTTATTTTCATACGACTTAAGTCATAGGTGGGTATTACGACAGAAGCACAGAGTTGGATGGCAGGGCTCTCCGGATGAAACGGTGATTGCTGCCCGGCCATCAGCAAACGCTGTTTAAATTTCCCGAACAGACAAACCGTCACTCACCCGTCGCCGGGGCCGCGCCGAACTGCCAATCACTCGCCGGCCATTTTTATCTCATAAGTAGTTCCAGGCTGAGTTTCGTACTCGGCTAGTGGAAAAAACCATGTCGGGCAAACGAGTCGGCTTGACCACGGCGAACCGAACCGACTCTGGTCACCAAAGAGCGGTCATCAGGACGCAGAGGCGCGCGCAGTCTGCCGTGTCCCGCGATAATTGCGGCTCGTGCAGCACGCGCTGCCTTGTCCCGCGCTCGCGCCGACGCACATCGATCACGCCCCGTTAGTTTCATTCCAGATATAACAACTAAACGGGAGCCGGTCCGAGCCCGTCAGGCGCGTCACAGCCATGGCACCTGTCTTCTCTCTCCTTAAAACGTATGAGAATAGAACCAGGCGCCTGTCTGTCAAATGTCACTGAAATATATTACAACGATGTTGTTCATTTGGCATCCAAAATTACGGCAATGACTATACTCTTAAGACCATGTCACTGCAAACATAAATATAAAGAAAAATAAGTATTTTGAAGATCGTATTCTAAGTTCCCCATTCTCTTCAAACGACCCCCTACAATCACCTAGCAACTTAACACGGTCTTATAGCATTTAAACAGCAGTTGAGCTAAAAAAAAAAATCTAATAAATCTAACAACAATTATAATAGTGATGCCTGTTTATGTTGTTCATCTGACCCTTGAAGGGATTTAATAGGTTCTTTTTTAAATAGTTGTTGTGCAGCTCTTGCTCCAATAAGGCTTGTAGTTGTATGTGGGTACTAACTGGATGCTCAGTCTAGCTGTATTTATACCTAGTCGACTCCTTCACAGCATGTTTGCAATGTGCTATTTGCTTCGTTTATACATTGCTTTGGATAAAAGCATCTGTTAAATATGTAAATGTAATAAAATGTAAATAATAATAATAATAAATGGGCACTCTTGTAGTAGTGAAAGTCTGCAGCATAATAATACATTAGCTGGTTTAACCAAAAGCACCATTTACCCCTGAGCACATATGTGTTTGTGTAAACAGGTTAAATATAGAGTAAGGGGTGTGAGTCACTTTGGATACCTGTTGGTTGCATGAATAGTACAGAGAAGTCTCAGTATATTTCCTCACACACAAAAATGGCCCTACTGGTGAGTTCCGTCCATCCATCCATTTTCTGAAACCGCTGAATCCCAACTGGGGTCGCCGGGGGGGACCGGAGCCCATCCCCCGAACAATGGGCGCAGGCGGGAACCAACCCTGGGCAGTCGCCAACACACCGCAGGGCGCACACACTCACACACACCCACACAACTGCAGGGCCAATTTAGACACGCCAACCGACCTATCCTGCATGCTTTTGGACCATGGGAGGAAATCGGAGCCCCCGGTGAAGACCCACGCGAACACGGGGAAAGCGTGCGAACTCCACACAGAAAGGACCCGGGACCGAACCCAGGACTTTCTTGCTGTGAGGCAGCAGTGCTAGTGAGTTTATTTGACCAATTAGGTGTACCCAGTAGAAGGTGCTAGAGCCCTGTTATCCAGGCTGCGGTAGAACAGGGAACCCCTCCTTCATCAGAGATGGCTGCTTTGCTGTCCACAGCAGCTTTCTCATTCCTGTTTGCACAGACTTTGATCATTTGATGACTCGCACCACGCAGCACCACAAGCTGGCTAGTAGCAGTGGATGGCGTGGCCTAAGGCAGCGGCAGAAAAGCAGGGGCCGGAGAAGCTAACCGGTCAGTACCACTCCCACCCTGCAGGCAGCGCACTTCCATCCCAAAACCCATTTCACACTGGCTAAGCACCGGCCCCTACAGATGCCCTGGGGTGCTAACCCCAGCTGTGTATAGCATCCCCTAATGTCCTCTACAGTGACACAATGTGTAGCACATACGAACCAGTGCAATATGAAGACATATAGCTATACAGGCAGCAGAATTTAACTGGTAGCACTGGGAGGGTGCATCACGTAGGACTGGTGCAGTCAGAGAGAGATTAGAAGTGAAGTGTGGCACCTGGTCATTCGGTCAGAGTGGCTCCATCTTTCTTCAGTTTGCCACCCAAGAAACAGCAACAGAAATTTAGAAACTTTTTTTTTTTGGAAAATACAGAAGAAACAGCTTTTGTGATTTTATGTGCTGGACTCTTTCTATCCACTGTTAATCACAAGGCTCAAAGCAGCCTTTAAATGTCACGATTTAATTTACCTCATTTTGGGGGGAAAATGGTTCATTCAAACATCCATCCATGCAGCAGAAAAGTAAAACGAGATGGGTTTTAAAGATACCAGATGTCAGAAAAAAAACTGCCATATTTTAAAATCAGCCTCAAATCTTTGGTTGGATGATACAGTTATGGCCCTTTGAGTGTAATATCATTTCTGCTAGGAGGGAAGCTTTAGTGTTTGCAGAGGGGATATTCATGGCCTTATTGTGTGGTAATGCACACTTTTTACATCTTTAATTAGGAGTGTCCTCTTTTAATGAGCGTCAGTCAGGCAAGAATTTCTAGTAAATGAAAAAAGACACTCATCCATCCGTCCTTCCATTCCCCCATCCATCCATCCATCCATCTTCCAACCGCTTATTCTTGACAGAGCTGGGGGGGGAGGGCTGGAGCCTATCACAGGCACCATAGGGCTCAAGGCAGGGGTACACCCTGGACAGGATGGTAATATACTGCCTGCGCATTGTACACATTTAATTAGTCTATTGAACATGTTTGTAGGGTTCAGACAGGGATATCAAAGCTAAATAAGTATGAACACAGAAGGCATAAACTGATGACACTGTTAAACTAATGCTTGTAATTTATAAGGAATGTTGGATTAGGGCACATAGGACTGTGATGCTGTGCATCTGGGTGTGCATGTGTGCATGTGAGGCTGTGTTTCTGGGTGTGCATGTGTCCTTTTGACTCCCTGCCCAGGTCCTCCACACATGTTCTCTGCCCAGGTCCTCCACACATGTTCTCTGCCCAGGTCCTCCACACACACCCTCTGCCCAGGTCCTCCACACACACCCTCTGCCCAGGTCCTCCGCACACGTTCTCTGCTCAGGTCCTCCACACACGCCCTCTGCCAAGGTCCTCCACACACACCCTCTGCCCAGGTCCTCCGCACACGTTCTCTGCCCAGGTCCTCCACACACGCCCTCTGCCCAGGTCCTCCACACACGTTCTCTGCCCATGTCCTCCACACACACCCTCTGCCCATGTCCTCCACACACGCCCTCTGCCCTGGTCCTCCAAACACGCCCTCTGCCCTGGTCCTCCACACACAAGGTCCAAATAATTCTCCTGAAGCTGAAAGCCCCCCCCTCAGTATTACTAGGATTATCCTCCATCCCCCCACCTAGGCCGTGTGCACACTAACATTTTATGAGGCACGCCTCCCCTCCTCATCACCTGTGTGCCTGCTTCCTTGGTGGCCTGGCCGAGCAGCATCGGCGAGGCACCCTGGCAGTCAGAGCTGTTAAGACTCACCTTGGCATGGGCAGAGCGAAGGGCTCTAAATATAAACTCCAATCTGCTGTCTCCAGAGACCACCCGCTTTTTATTTTTTAAACCAGTGACCATCCCCCCCTTCTATGATTTAAAAGGGCTGAGGCTCCAACAGGTCCGATGCTACACTGCCTGGATGCCACACGTTTGTTTCCAACGAGGAAATGAATAAACCAAACCTAAAAAGCACCTCCCTCTTAAAGCAGCCTTGGTTTTGAAAATTACAGAGCTAATTTGCTCAGTGAGACAGGCCCATCCAACTCTAGCAGGATTTCTGTGTATGTATGAGTGTGTGTACACGCGCATGTGTGTGTGCGTGCGTGTGTGTGTGTGTGCTCTCGTGTCCTCTGTCAAGACACGCCGGAGCGGTGAAATTGTCAGGAGTGATGGATGAGGATCAACCTTCTGCTGTCTTCTGGCCTGCTCCTAGGAGATTTACAGGGCCCCCGACTACCAAGCATGAAAACCAATTCTCTCTTTATCTCCTTCCCACCTCCCCCAACCACCTCAGCCTCTATCCTTCCATCCCCTCCCTTACATTCCTTTGTTTATGTCCCTCCATTTTCATTTAAGAGACAGGTTTAGTTCCAAAATGTTCCCTCGCAAACCATGCCCCCCCCCACACACAAACACACACACACACACACACACACATGGCTGCAAGACCGCTGTAAGGTCCTGCTTTCCAAGCTACTACACCGTAGTTTCCCACTGGCAGAAATGACTTTTTACAGACAACCTATTTGTCTTCACTGCCCTCATCCTTTCGCATCTTATTTCTCCACCGACCAAATCTCTATGAGTATCCATCTGCATGTTGTAATTATAGCATCAAAAAGGTGCTGGGCTAATTGTGCTCTCAAAATAGTAATTGCTTTATTATCATGACTATTTTGGTGCGCTTAATGATCGTTAGAAGGCATTATGTTAATGCAATTAAACGGTCGCATTACTTTTCTTCTTATTTTAATTGAGCATGTTTTGCAGTTGTTGAGACGGGCAACGTCACATCTAAAGAGTTTTAGGCCAAAAAGATTGAGAACATCTCAACATCACCGATCTAGAAGTCTTCGCCTCTGAGGTCCGCCTAAGGGGACATGAGCAGGTGCCGATACACCCAAAGCTCATCAAATTCAACAGAAAATGTGTAACAAACGAACAATGAAACAGGCAAACTATTTGTCTCTGGCTGCCAGTTTGCAAGTTTTTTAAACATTTGTACTCATTTTACAAATTGTGGATATGTCTCCTGTGCATTTACATCTTAATCTCCATACTTCAGGATTTCATGGATCTCAGTCAATTTGAAGGCCAAAAATTGTGTATATGATTTATAGTTACATTCAAAGTCAGCTTTGACTCCATATTATATAGACACAGTATATTAAGATAATATATTGATTATTTATAAATGTATTAATATAGACTAATATTCTGGCTTTTTTCTTTTCTTTTTTCCCTGTAGCATGCACCATTTGTATCTATGTACTAATAACATGTAGCCACACATTTTTGTTTTAGTGCCTTGGAACAGTTGTGTTATAAATGGTGCCACACAAAAAATATATATAATTAAATTGAACTAATTTTAAAATACCTTTAAAATTATAAGAAGTTTCATATACTCATATATTTATATCCCCTCCCCCCACCCAAAGTGAGAGGTGGTGACTGTCAGCCGTCACCGTCTAACCACACCAGACTCAGTTTGAAATGGGGCAATCCAGCGCCGAATCTCCCATTTCTGCTACCGCATGCGAGACCACGGCACAACCAAGTCAGACTAAAGCCTCTGCAGCTTGGTGCCTCTCCGTGCTCTTGCCTTGCTCCCTCTTCCAGCTCACACCAATCGTTTTTCAATTTCAACTTCAAGTCCCATCGACCTCCGGGAAAGCAGCCAATGGCATGGCAGGGTGGCAGATGGGCGTCGGAGAGGGCCAATCTGCCGTGGATCTCCAAGCCCATTGTTCAGCCCGTGCGCTGTGTCAAGTGTGTTTTGATATAGCTGCTGGCGATATTTCAGCACGCAAGTAACAGTAAGCATTAAAGTAAATATGTTATTTTGCTTTTGCCCAGATCTGCATTAATTACAATACAGCCCTTGGTCAAGGCTGACACAGTGCCAAACCCCACAGGGCAAAATATGAGTCATTTTGAGATTAATAATGCATCACTGTCTGGAGGGTAAGTGCCAGCATCTGAGACCGAACCCAGGATCCCGACTATAAATAACACAGCAACCTACAGCCAGCAGGTGCTCTCCCTCAGCATTATGGGTTACATATGAATATGAGAAACAAACAAGACAGGGGTTTCCTATGATGGCCAATGGCAGTTGAGCCTTTTGCGTTTTAATGAGAAAAATGACAGGCGTGTTCTCTCTTCCTGCAGGTGGTCACATATTAACATCTGTTATAAACATCTGGTAAAATCGAAAGAGAACTGGGTGGCACTCAGGACACTGAGTGCTGACGGAAGAGGGACACACTCGGGAAAAGGAGCAGTCAGTCCGGATATGAGGGCCAAATTCAGCATATGAGCACCTACTGTATAAAAGCACTAAATATCCGGAACAAAGAGAGAGCTGAAATCGGGGGGGTTTGCGACTCCAGCAGAAAGGGGGATCCTACGACATGACAGCCCTGACAGCAGTGCTGCGTTAGCAGGAAGTGATGTCACAGGTCAACATTTTAATTCAGAGCACTCCCAAGGGTAGTGTGACACAGTGACCTTGCCAGATCAGCAGTGGCTGTTGAGAAATCTCAATATGAGTAGCTTAACGCTTCTGAAGAATATCAATCTCAGTAAGATGCGGCTCTGCCATCCGGGAGGTAACAGCCTCATTAATTAATCAGCACCGGCAGAGGGCTGCTCACGTGCTTCCCTCCTTTAACCCCATCTTATTTTTTATAAGTCCTCTGTGCAGACAAAGGGCCGGCAGGGGCCACGGTGCGGCAGAGGCAGACCGCTCCTGGCTGCCGCCACCATCTCGGCACTGCAGTGTGATTGAGAGGCTGTAACAAAGCGATCTCCCACACCGAGGGCTCATCTATATGCATGGGGCGCGCCGGGCCGCACGCCTCCGAGGGAGGCTGTTAAGACATGGCATGTAGTTTATTACGCAGCCGCACCGCTCCCGGGGCCTCTCTGTCTGCATGTGCTGGAAGGAAACGGGAAAGATAGGGGGGGAAATGGCGCATTTCACCACACGTGGTCCTGCAGGGGAGAGAGGGGGGCAGAAGGGCTGAGAGCTAAGAGTCAGGGTGGGTGAGAAGGACAGGGCTGGTTCACAGATCACCTGAAAAAGTGCTCAGGCAACAACTGAAGCAGAAAAGAGAAGAATCACAGAGGGGGTGATTGAGTATTTAATGGCCTTGTGATGCTTTTATGCTATTCCTCTCCTGATACGGATCACGATTCATAAAACACCTAGCTGTTTATGGAAAGCGAGACTGCATTAATGCACAGAGTAACCTTTGGAAAATCATCCGTAACAAAAAGCGATGGTATTCTGCACTTGATAGATTAGACACTGATAAGCATGGAGAATACCACACCCTCCATTGATTCCGAGAAAAACAAATCAATAAACACAAACACACACAAAACAGAATCAAGGAACGCACATAAGACCAGGCCGGCCACAGCTACTCAGGGCATGACTGTCCACGGATAAATACAAAAAACAACTTTTTGATCCATCTCTCATCTGGAAAGGAACGGAAATAGAGGGCAATCCATAAGTTCACAAAACCAGCATCCATCTTGGTTATGTTTCCGTTTATTATATTCAAATAACCTCCCTGTTGGATGTTAAATTTACATAAGTGCCATGCTGGTGATTTGTTTTTATTATCATAATGCATCCGCTGCTTTTTCCTCGTCCTCACATAGCAAATAATACTTAGGGTCTGAATAAGATATGGAGTCACCTATACCCGCGTCTGGGGGTGATGAGAGTAAAATGAAGTAAACGGTGTTAACACATGCAGTACGCAGGCCGGGGCGGGGGGGGGGCGCCCCCCCCCCCCCCCCCCCCCCCCCCACCCCCCCCCCCCCCCACCCCACCCCCCCCCGCCACCCAAACCAC
>JAODKC010000033.1:187503-221022 GCA_026777985.1 Mormyrops attenuatus
ACACCCACTCATGGGTACATTGGAATTCCCATTCTGACAGCTCCCATTAATTATTATTAATTGCCATTAATAATAATAATAATAATAATAACTATTATTATTATTATTCGTAGTAGTAGTAGCAATAGTAGTAGTGGCAGTAGTAATAACAGTAGCATTGTTATTATTAGTACTGATGCTTAAAGAGGCAAGGTTCAGATAGAGAAGACCCAGAACATGAAAGGATGAACAGGAAAGCCCCAGGGCCACGGCTCACGCCAGCCATCTCCTTGGCCCGTTCATCCCTGTGACATGTGACCATCCGCATCTCTCTCTCTCTGTCTCTCTCTGTCTCTCTCTCTCTCTCTAATGCATCGCCATCCTTGGCACGGTTTGGCCCCATCCAATGAAATATTTAAATCGGCGAGCCTGAGCGGCTGTGATTGATGGAGGATGTCCTCACAAGCCCGGGCTCTCGCAGACGCGCACTGCAAGAAGACAGGCGTCAGACAAATGAATGCGGAGGAGCCCCGGTGATGCTCGCCTCTGTCAGGATGAGCGGCACGCGCTGCAGCACCCGAGCTGCATGGGCACGGTCCGAGCGGCGCTCCGCCGAACATCCACATGGTCACACGCTCAGGGCTCCCAAGGCATCGGCAGCTTTTAAGTGCATTACTTACTAAAGGATTTAATAAGTGCGAAACACTGTTATATCACTGCGACGCGGCTTGCAGGCACACATGTGCCCAGCGAAGCCTCCTCAGCTCAATCTGTTCCACGTTCCTGTTCAGCCGGAAACGACCGCACTGGATATCGGAATCAATAATGAACCGAGATGGAGCTTATTCCCGACAGCCGCGAGAATGAAGATGCACAGCTTTGTAAGATGGAGGAGATTCTCTATCTGAGCGGTGTGACCCCTGGCGACTCTGTGACCCAGCCCACACATACCTCCCCGTACTGCAGAGGAGACGCACACAGTGGCAAACACAGCGTTAAGCAACCTGAAGCCAGACAGAGATCCACAGAGGCTGCAGGAAGTAGCCCCCCCATCCCACCTGACTGACAGAGCGCAGGGGCACATGTCAGCCAGGTGTCTGACTGATGCAGGTCCACAGGGTCTCCGGGAGTCAGAGGAGATGCAGGGGGACATGGGAATGGGGCCAAGGGCGCTAAGGAGAGGTACATACAGACAGAGGTACACACACAGAGGAACACACATACACAGAGATACATACACAGATACACACACACACAGGTACACACACACACAGAGGTACACGCACAGAGGAACACACACACAGATACTGTACATACACGCACTGAGGTACACACACACACACACAGGTAGACATACATAAAGGTACACACATACAGAGGTACATACACAAACAATGATACACACACAGGTGTACATACACACGCAAGTACACACACAAACACAGACACGCAGGTACACTCACACAGAGGTACACACACACATATACAGAGGTACATACACACACCAAGGTACACACCCAAACTAACACACGCATGTGTGTCACTGCAAGACACTCTCACATTCACTTTCTATGATTCAGTGTATGATTACAAATTTCACCCTAACAAAACTCAGAAACATGACATTTGAGATCAAATCAAATGTACTGTAGTACGAAAACAATATACAAAATTTTGAGGAAAAAAAAACAAACCATAAAAAATCCTTTAGTGAGTGACCTTACAAGGTCCTTTCTGGAGTTTCCCTAGAAAAGACTCTGCAAAGCTATTAAAACACACAGACACATACACACCTATAAATAGCCACACAAACACCTCTCTGATCCCCCATGACAGCAGTGACTGGCAAAAGGTACTGCCTCCAGTAACCGACACTCTCACATACAAAAGGAAAGTTTCTTTACAAAATTGACTAAATAAAAACAATATACTCTGAGCGAGCTAAAAACACAAGTCAAAATCAATGAAAGCAATAAAGAAAACACCCAGAAGGACCCAAAAAAATCAGGCAAACAGAAGAGCACTGGAGGCTGTGTGGGCTCTGTGAGGCTCGGAGCCGTGTGAGGTCTCCTATTTCTCTGTCTGGTATCAGACATCCAGCCATTACGCTGTCACAGGGACGGTCACAAGCTAACGACAACCTATTCACCAAAATGACAATGACACCAAACACCATTTTGGACACATTCGACTGCAGTTTGGCATATTTTAGTATTTATTTAAGCATCAGTTTACATGTTTGCAAGAGAATCTTCTAACAAACAAAAGCAGCCCCATTTAACCCCCAAAACACAATTAGAATAGATGGCATTTTAATTGCTTGCATGGCTAAGCAGCTTAAGCTGAGTGGTATTTAGACGATTTCTAAATGACTAAACCGACTGACTAACGGGTTACTGTCGCTCAAGCTTGTGATCCTGTGAAACGGAATGGCCACACCTGACTAACTATATTCATCCACAGATATTATATATCTAGTACATCAACTCTGTGAGCCTGCTGTCTTTGCCACAGGCACAGGACATAAGGCAGGGGACAGAGGGGACAGAGGGGACAGGGTGCCAGTCCATCTCAGAGCACGCACACACACATGTGTGCACACACACACCACACGCATGCGCGCACACGCACACGCACAATAACAAGTTTTTATCACATTGTAGGGGCATTTGGTCCCTGAAATGTAAGATATACATAACACATGAACACATGATGCACTATTTAGAGAAACCAATCAGCCTAAACAACATGCTTTTGACCTGCAGAAGGAAACCGGAGTTCCCCAGGAAATGCCACACACAGGATGTCCACGCAGAGTGAGCTGGGACAAGTGCGTAGCCCACAGCCCTGGAGAGGTGATGAATACATCCTGCTGACCACAACGTCTGTTCACATCCCAGGCAGCCACACGCTGTGCTGCAAAACTTAGACAGCTTGAACTTGTACAGTATTTTTGAATTTAAACAAGTCTTACTTTAACTCTTAAATTAGTTAGAGACAATGATTAATATGCTGTAACCCCTTCACATTTGCAAGGGGTGGAAGATGCCTGCAAACATAAAAATTTGCAAATAATAAGAACCTTTCACCTAGACCCACAACTTTCTGCAAGCCTGAAGGATGACATTAAAATACTATTTATTATTACACCTATTTCTAAGCAAACCGTACTGTAAATTTTGCATGTCAAATTAATGTATTTCATATGAAGACCTTTTTATATAAAATACAAATTATCTAGATTATTCCCCCTGTATGTACAAAGTTACTACTGTAAGCACTACTGTTTGCACCCTTTACTAAATATGCCAAATTAGCCGCACTGAAAAGTTCAAAAGTTCACAAAGACAACTAACACGTGAGGGGGGTCCACTGCAAAGACAAAGATGCACAGCATACCCAAGCCAAGACTTTTAATATTAAAGATACAACATGCAGTTACACTACGGATATTACAGTATGTATTACTAATATTCATATATTATATGATTATATGTGATCCAAAGCATTTTCAATTTTTTTTTGGCTAATGTGAGTTTTTGCGATATTTCGGCAAGCTCCCAAAATATTCCCGGTCCTACGACCGACTAACAAATAACTGAAACTGCAAGTGTAAAGGGATGTCTGTAATAAATTTTTAAAAATACATATTATTCACATTGTATCCCCCTGCCCCTGTATGAATGGCAGACTCCCTACTCGATGGCTGAGTAGTGAGTGACATACGGGTCAGATCATAAAGTATCCGTCTGGCAGAGTGTCACGAATCCCAGGGACCACCCCCCCCCCGGATGACGCCGGTTCTGTGACTTGCCCTTCTCGCAGCTTCTCCCCAGCATCACGCTGGTCCGTCAGCCCTGATGGCGTTCAGCCCAGCCTCGCTGCCACAGGCGAACTCACCGCAGTGTCGCCGGACAGCCTGGCTCCCGTGGTGAGCTCTGAGGGTCAGCACCACAGCACGGCCAGCGAGATGCTCTGTACCAAAGCAAAGCACCGTCTGGTGCACACACAGCCATGTGTAAATAAGCATGGGGGGGCATGACCCCAGGCACCAGCCAGCCCCAAGTCACTTCCTGGGTGTTTGCTTACAGAAGGAAGCAGCCTTGCCCTTAAGCAGGAATTATTCCCTTAGCATCTAGGATGCTGTAATGCTTTTTATTTATAATTAGAACGTAAGTTTTAACACCACACACACCTTTGAATCGCCCCACTTAGTTTAGTGAGGGCAGCATTGAAATTAGCATTAGTATTATTAGTATTACTAATACGACCGCACTGCAGAAGTCAGCTTGGTCTTTTCACTCGGAATCCGCCTCCCGGATCCTGAGGTTGATCTCTGTTGGCACAGTTGCCCAGACACACTTATAAGCTTATCAGCCTAATGGGTTTCAGTCCATTACAATGAACAATGGGATTCAGTCTATTACAATGAACACTGCATGCCCCGTGTGACCAATTTCAGGGTGCAGGTGAGCACATATGGGAGATATGAGAAACCTACCTTTCACCATGGCATTCAAAGCAAAGAGGTTTCAGACATAACACATCGTGACACTGGAACAGAGCTAAACTCTTCAAGAATGGAGGGGCGACGAGCAAAAAGGAACTGAAATTCAAAATTACTTATACAAAAGCAACTGTCATTGCGTAATACTCATTTGTTTACAAGTTTGTGTGCCATGGGCTCAGTATTAATTACACATCAAAACATCTCATAGGAATTACTACACAAATTACAAAGACTTCTGTTGTTCTAACAATGAAGTAGTAAACATACACATAACGACATATATAAATAAATATATACAGTAGAATATGACAAATGTTTGTAAATGATCAACTAATTAGCTCATTGGCAGTTGTAGGAACTGCGTCATCTATCTTAGTGAAACATAAACTATACATAATGAACATAAGCTCAACAAAACATCAACTATAAATAATGAGTATCTGTTAATAAGCTGCTATCTATTTCATAATGGGGACTTTTCAGAATAGCGTAAAGTTAGTCTTTCACAAAATTCAGTTTTTCTTTTTTTTTTTTTTTTAACTGCAACTGTGAATATAAAAACAGGAGTCGGTATTGGGGACATTTAAGTGAATCTGATTTTTTGACCTGAATATTTTTCACAAGAGAAGCCCGAGAGGTCACTTTACATAACAAGCAGAACGGCAGTGCCGGGAAACGCGGCGCATTCGCATTTTAGGGAATATAACACATCCACTCGACCTCTACAGCTCCCAGCAATGGGATTCTCTGCTCTTTGTTGACTGACGCCACCTCGGCACGCCAGGAACAAAGAAGGCCAGGACAGGGCACTGTGAATTGACTTTAGCTTGATTAAATGGTCACTGAGTCGGAAAACAGCCTTGATGTGATCTGTGACCTCACGCTGGAATCTTCTTACGAAAAGATTAAATGGAAACACCTTCAAAGGAACCTCAGGGATGACATGAAGATACAGAAAAAGGCAGATGTGTAGAAAAAGGGCTGTCGAGGCCTGCGGTGTGGCCACGCCGATGGCACACAACGCCCCAGCGTCATGCCAGCTGCCGGGCAGCTACAGACACAGCAGCCCTTAACGAAACACCTCAGCGTCGTTAGACAAGACGAATAAGCAGACAAGGCCATTAGCCATGCTTTACTGGGCCATGATTTTCCTAGAGATCCAACTGTGATTTTCGTTATGGCATTAAATATTCAGTTTTCCAATTCAAGTCCTCAAATTCCTTTTCCACACCATTCCGATTTTACAGACTTGATATCCTGAGGGACTTTCCACCCACATGTCATGTGTTTCTTTATTAAATTGCTATTTGGAAGCAGATTATAATAAAAGATTGACCCCAACAGGGGGCAGCCTAAGGAGAGAGGGCTGCCAGCTCTGATGTCAACAAGAGTCACTGGGAGTTTGGGAACCGCTGGATTTGACCTTTGACATCAGACATTAGACTTAACTGCCATATAATGTACCATGTCATATCCTTCCATCATTCTCCACACAGGCCAGATCCACTTGTCCGATTGCAAGGCTGGAGCTGATTTCAGGCGAGAACTGTGACCTGACCACAGCAACAACCCACACTCAGCTCTGGAGCGATGCATTTCAAGGGAAATCTTCAGCTTATTGTTTATTTAACCATGATATTATAGAACTACAAAGAAGTGTACAATATGTACACAAACACTGCGATCTTGAAATATATGGCTGGATGGATGTGCTCACATACCTGCTACTTTTATTAAAATGACAAATGGTTTCATTTGTTGCATGTTACATTTGATTTCCTTTTACAAATTGACAGAAAACTGACTTGTTTAAGGAAATCAGTAAATTGATCACAATTTACAAAGTCAAAAATATTTGATTAAGATCTTTAATGATCGATTCTTGCATCACTATCTGCGTTTTAACCATTTTCAGCAGCAGACCTCTGCCAAATACAGATCTCTTAGATTTGTTTTTCTGAGGACAGTAACATCCACCCATGTTCTAACCACTTATCGTGGTTGGGGCTCTGGAATCCTGGAGACTATCCCAGGCAGCAGAAATCACAGAAAGACCCTGGACAGGATGCTGCTCCATCTCAGGGCACATACACGCTGTATTATCATAGTCTTGATTTTTTAATTTAACTTAAATTTTATATTCGTGGCCAGCTTACTCCTCACCGGGATTGTAAAGTATCAATTATATTGTTTTCAAATTTTATTTGAAATCCAGTTTAGTTTTACTTAGTCTTTGATGTGGTTTTAGTAGTTTGTATTTTAAAGACACATTTCTATTTGGTTTTTATATATTTTCAGTTCAAGTCATTTTTAGTTTTCCCTAACAATAATAATCTTGACACACAC
The DNA here is from genome assembly GCA_026777985.1 of Mormyrops attenuatus. NCBI lineage: Eukaryota > Metazoa > Chordata > Actinopteri > Osteoglossiformes > Mormyridae > Mormyrops > Mormyrops attenuatus. The sequence continues at coordinate 194,339 of JAODKC010000033.1, forward strand.
AGGTTTGGAATTATATCTTTGTGGGGACTCTCCATTCATTTCTTTGGGGAAAACCCTAATCCCAACATGATGACCTTAACCCCTACCCAGCCCTAACCTTAACCATGAGTAACCAAACAAAATATGAGGCACTTTTACTTTTTTGATTGCATCTTTGCACAGATCTTTGTGGGGACTTGAAAAACAGGTTTTTATTACATTGTGGGGGACATTTGGTATTATAAACCTAATCCACATACGCACACACACACACACACAGTCATACACTATGGTCACCATGGACACAACCTAGCCTGAGTGCATGTCTTCCGGTTGCAGGCGGAAACCGGAATCTCCTGGGGAAACCCATGTGACCTGAGGAGAACATGCAAGCCGCACATAATCACAGGCAAGATTAGAACGATAGTGTGACAGTGCTATATATGGCCGGCCAAGCGCAGTAACTCTTACAGGTCAAATCTTTAAAAGCAAAAAACCCTTAGAAGTGAACAGCATTAGTATGTCGCTGAAATGTGCAAAGTGCTTCACAGCTGCCTCTGATGTGAGGCTCTCACTCTTATGCTCCTTCAGCCTTTTAATCAGGGACAGTCCAATAAGAGACACTCCTGCTGTAATCAGAAAGGCTGCAGCCCCAAACGTAAGAGGCAGCTACTCCTCGGGCTGTAAGATCTGTAAAGCGCGGGACACCCGGACAGCGTCATCGCGAAGCCTTGATTAACGTGGCGTCTGCGAGAAAAGCAGGGCAGCGCGTCAAGCGCGGCAGTTAGAGCCGGCAAGGAGGAGCCCCATCTCCGGGCCAAGTGCGAATTCACGGCACTCATTGCGATCCATCCTTATCAGTCACAGTGAAAGCAGAACAAATTGCCCAGGAATGTCTAGGACATTCTGCAAGAACCTTGCAGTCTTAAAAGATGAGCTGAGGCAGGCATGGAGAGCCTGTATCCTTTCATTATGTTTATTTTATGGATGCTTTTACACAAAGCAATATACAAGAGAGGAAAGCTTGGGGTCAGAGAGCAGGTCAGCCAGTGTCCCAGAAGTAGCTGGGGTTAAGGGCCTTCCTCAAGAGCCCAACAGCGATATGATTACTGGGCAGGCTATGGGATTTGAACCCATGACCTTCTGGGCAGATCCGTACCTTGCTGGACTCCATACCACACGGAGGACCATTTGACTCGGCCCTCCCTCATTCTGATCATTCTGTGCAGGTATCAGGAGACGAATCAACAGCGAAACAGCAGGATTGACATCAGACGAGGATGTGAAAGTGCATGTCAGCTCCCCGTGTGTGATGTGTGTCAGAAGAGGCCATGCAGCAGGCCTGTGGAGGCCCTTCTGGGTAGAACCCGTAGCACAGGTCCCAGGTCAGTCTGCACTCGCGCTCCTTGCGCCAAGGTTACGCCTTTCCAAGCTAATTGATCCGCGAGTGTTTAATGCGCTTTGAAATTAGCTGCTCCCCCCGCGCTAATAGAGCAGAATTAATCTAATGGCAGGTACAAGACGTGAGGTCTGTCATCTCCCTCCCGACGCCGATCCGACGTGAATAACGAGCCCACCTGGCTGTTGGAATTATGAAGAGGCAAGTCCCCCCCCCCCCCCCCAGGATTCCCCTAATGTGAAGAGACAACGTGCAGAAAGGTGACTTTCATGGAACAGCAGAGGGCTGACACAAGCAATCGTGCGCTGGGCGGCCCACAGGAGTCCGCGCACGGCATCCCGCTGTACCGCGCTGTATATTTTTATAGAGAGTCGCCATCTAATGGGTTGAGGTGAGGTGCCATTATTTCCAGAATAGACTAATCTTCCTCGTCTTGCTTTATTGAGTTGGATAAATATAATATTGCTCTCCAATCCATTATCTATTCTATTTATACAGCAGATCTTAATGCATTTCCTTCTGCCACGGCCTCACGCCGGTTTTGGATCAACAGCGTTTTTGTGCTTATATTTGTTTCCTCCTTCATGTGAAAAAGTTTCCATGACCGTGTGGATGTGGCCTTGGTTTGCCTGGTTCAGCTGGCTCCCCTTATATTGGGATCAATAATCAGAACTGCACATGCTTGCACTGCGTTCATTTTCCTGTGAAATTATTTACATATTGATCAAGTCACTGCTTTAGCTCCTATAGACTATATTCAAGGGCCTAACAATTTGCCAGAGGTGTAGGATCAGTCATTGTGCGATTGGAGTAACACTGGCCAAGGAACAGATCTTCCCCATTCACGTGCTTTAGAAACTCAACACGTCACTTTCCCATTTAATTTCGCTAGTGGGTATAAAAGCGGACGCATTCATGCGCTGTCACTGTCACGTCACCCCTTTCCAAACAGGGGCCGCCTCAGATCTCCATGACTGGTCACCTTGAAGCATCGGACTCCAGAGCTGGGGAGCAGAGACTCTCCCTCTCCCTCTGTGGCTTTGACACATGGGAAAATAGAACTGCCAGGCCTGACAGCAAACAATGAGGCAGCCATCAGAGCGATCGCTATTCTGCAGAGAGCAGCCCCTCGCCTGCCACGCTCCCGCACGGCGGGTGTCCATCCAAACACTTCCACCGTAGTTAACAGCTCCCAAAAAGGGGGTTAAAGCGATTCGCCACTGTTTGTTTTGGGGGTAGTTAGTTTGTGCCCATTGCTTTCCGTCACCCTGTTGTGCAGGGGACAGACACTGTGCTGTGTTATATCTCCCGACTGCTATTTCCCAGGTTTTATTTGGCTTCTCACTGACAGGTAGTGAGCCAAGGATTAACCTGAAGGGATCTTTCCTTCATGACATTTAACTGAAGTGCCCTTGAAAGATACAAGGACTCCACAGTGACACTGCGGACTTTCTTAAGCGCCGCTCACATGGTTCAGATTATTACCGACGTGAATCGCAATCGGTCTGAGGCTCTGAGATGTCACATGAGCCCAATGACGCCAATATTTGTGTTTGACAATGACAGTATACACCCATTTGCGGTGACGCGCTGCTGTTATCTATCCCAGTGTGATTAATTTTCAGTTTCAATTACATGACCATTAACGTAACAATTAGCATTATGTGATAATTTCCAGATAGAAGCCGCAAATGTACTGCTGAGAGGTGCACCTGTGATGTTAAACGATGACCAAAACAAAGATGGACAAATTTTCAGAACCCCCATCAACACTGAGCTAGCAGGACACAGGGAATACAGATCAGCCCTTCCCATTTCTTAGGTTTCCCATGCTTAAACACTGACAGGTCTATTTCTTTCAAATCCAGAGAGAGCGCCAAGAATAGCAGAAGATGCTTAATTACCCTATATCGCGCGGAACATTGAAAGTGCGCACTAAGGAGGAGGTAGGCTAGGCTGGCTGTTAGCGTCTGAGCACGGGCGGTGCAGTCCCGGGCCGATCGCTTCCACCGTAACATGGACGCTAATGAAAGGCACTCAAATGAGTAATGTCTTCATTGGTGAAAAATTAATGACTTTTCTAGCCAGGGTTAATGGACATGTCAAACACAGAAAATGAGTTGTTTGAAAGTAAATTACTGTAATCTATATTTAGTCAACTCTGCAGAAAATCCCACCGGCCAGACCCCAAGTCTGGGTGCTCTGTTGGAGATGAGCTGCCCACACTAATTCTTCCTTTTATACTAATATCACTTCTTCATGCGTTTAATTTCTAATTTCACCGGAAGCACTGATACTACACTTCCACAGCTATAATGTCACATTAACACTGAGACTGCTTTATCACAAAGGCCAACATAATGCGTGTATGCCCAGACGTATCTGTTTTAGCAATGAACCTAGCACGCAGTCTCTGAATGAAATTCCACACTGGAATGAAGCTTCATCAACACTTGGCTGGAGGATGAGTTATAAAATATGGATTACACGGCATCTCAGGAGGTGGGCAGTAATGTGTAATAACTTTAATAACTCAAATGCCACGATTAAAATAAGATGAAATTAAAAACAACAATAATAATATGCCGTGAGGTTTTTAAATTAAACTATTTCGATGAAAATGCCAATACCTAAGTACACTCGCTGTTATACTCAAGCAAGGACTGCCTTCAGAGTACTTTTACACAGTCTTGTGTTCAAGTCCACCTTAGCTGAGTCAAAACTGAGTGCAACAGGGGGGTGTGTCTGAGACAAGACCCAGTCCATTACCGGAGTTGGGTAGCCGAGTCAGAGTCAAAAACACTAATTCAATTCTGGACTATGAACCTGAATTCAAAAACAATACATTGAAGATTAAACAAATAGCCCAAAAAGAAATAATTTAAATTAATTTCAAATGACCAACAACTAAGAAATAACTAATGTCTACTAAGGAATAAATTATTTGTCAGACACAAAGGTAACAGCACACCTCTACTGCTTCCTGGATAAATGATTAGTTTCATTGTAATATGAGTGTATCCTGCTGAATATATTTAAAATTGGTTCTGGAACCAAAGGACATGCATAAAACCATACAAAATTTCTTTCAATGGATTTTTTTGTTAAACATTTTGTAACTTTTTTTTGAAGTACAACGTGGATGAAGAAAAACTCCTCCAGGGGTGCTGAACACTGACTGACCCTGTGATCTGATGCCAAACTTCACTCTCACCTGAGTCTCTCTGGAGACCAAGGTAGGTGATGTAAAAAAGAGAATTTCCAACACAAGGATTGATAAAATACAGCAATTATTATATTATTATAATATTTTTAAGACGTTGGCTAACAAGCTGGTTAGATATCGCTAAATCACTGTATAAAATACATTTTGGTTAGAGACTTGGTTAGTCATTGCCTTTTGACAAACTGACTTTACTAGCATTATATATGACTCTTTATGTTTCGTTACCAGATGTTGGTAATGGATTAGGCTGTAACGGTACATGTAGGCTGTCATAGTACATGTAAACTGTAGCGGTACATGTATTTGTGACATTTGGTTACATCATACAATGAAACAAGTGAATGCATTGCCTGACACATGCAGAAACTAAATTCACAAGTAAATATTCAATATGGAAAACATTATGCTATTCAGCCTTTTGGGAACATTTTGGTTTCCCAACCAAACTGGAGACCAACACTGGAGAGAGAATAGTTGATAAGACTAAGACTGTCGGCTTGGTTATACTGAATTCTGATATGTTGTTGGAAACATTTTCAACATGCTGACTCATTTAAAATGGCATAATTTGAGTGTGTGCAGAACCAGAGCACGGCAGAAACCACCTCTGCAAGTTAGTCTCATTTAAGTTGCTTTTGCCAGGAAATTCAGACCTGGCCAAAAAAATAACTATGACATCTGACTTTCGACATCTTTATCGCTACAGATATGTAACTCAATTTGATAGTAGAGAACATGGTATTTAATTCATTATGGTTCTTATATTGCAGGATTATTTTAGAATTTTTATTTATTATACATTTTTAATTTACGTATTTACATGTTTTTAATTTGTGCAAATAGCCTCCCTTAGGGTTAGTTATTCAGACATATTGACAGACACATTACCTTCAGCTTACAACTGTTCATAATTGTGTTTATGTTTGCAGCTATTAAGGAATAATTTCAAAAGAAATTCTATTTCCCTGCCATACCAAAGCTGTACCCAACCTTAAACGCAACACTGATGTTTGTACCGAACTGTGAATTTTGTGTACTGTTACTCCCCTATATCGATTATTAGCAATATTTGCATTCTGCAATGTTTCTTTTTATTGTATGTCTTGCATAAGAAATCCTTAAGGTATTTGTACACAAAACAGATAATTGCTGACTTGATAGAGATGATGAGGCCGTGAGTTGACTGTATAGGTGTGTCCACTACACTGAAAAACATGGAAGAAATATGAAGGCTGCAGACATTCACTGGGCTCGGAAGCACTCAAGAAGGTTTTCCGAGTCACAAGTGTTTGAGTCCGAGTCAAGAGTAACAAGACAGTCAATTCATATGTGGATTCAAAACCGAGTCTGGACTTCAGTACCGCAACTGTGCTTTTACAGCCTGTGGAACCTTTACATTATATTTACTTAGCAGATGTCCTTATCCATAGTGATTTGCATTCTTGTGAAAGTCCCTGGAGCAATTGGGCCCATCTGTGAAATTGCTCTGCTGATCCCCATGATTCAAACTGGCGACCTTCTGATAGCAGGGAAAGCATCCGAACCTACTGAGCCAGACACCACCCCCGAACAAAAAATCTCAGAATAAACCAGATTAGCTAGAGGAAAGTCATGCAAACTCGACACACGCAGGGCTGGGGGGGGGGGGGAGATCCAAAGTGTGCACCCCCATTGCTAGCTGCAATGTGTTACAATATGCTCTGTGAGTGCAACTGTTCACTGACAGAAAATGAAAAATTTTGAAAGAAAAAAAAAGAGATCCAATTCTGGGTTCATAAACAAAAAAATTCACAGAAATGCACCATGTTTCTCAAATCCTCACCGTCACAGTTTCAGCACAACCGCAGACAGCTCCCAAGCGTCCATGATACCTTCAGTATGAGCGGGTCCAGTGAGTCAGAAGAAGTTTGTTCCTCAGAATTTAAAGACAAACAGCTTTCAAACAGTGATAAACAATACTAATGCTTCTATTTCTTGTACAAATATACAAGGTGAACCTGCAGAAATCGGTACTATTTCTGCTGAGGCTCACGTGCCAAATTCCACACAGACATAAGGCATAGGAGTTTAAGGGCAAACTTGGTACATTAATGGATCCTTGGATTTAGCCCATATATCAAATGCGATATTATGCAGTGAACTACGATACCTATTCAGAGCAGATTTTCCTGCCACCAGTGGAGGGCAAACATTCATGAATTTGCAGCTGTAATATGGGCAGGGACACGCTCTTGAGCTCTGTGGTGTCATTTTGTAATTAGTCAGTGTTAATCAGGAAGCAGGTGCGTAGAGGCGACTCCCTGACACGTACTCTGCCGCCACTCACACCGTCAACATGAGACAGCCCTCCGCAGCCCGGGTCTCTGGCAACCAGGATTTCCATAGCAGATTTGCAAATACGAGAGTCAGCAGAAATAGTGCATAATGTACTTAACCTCAGCATGAAACATTATGTTTTCATTTTTGTTCCAGCTTAACAAAATGAACCAAAAGTTGAAATCAATCTATCTAACATGATGCCTTGAGAAATCACAGTTCTGAGGACCTTCTCAGCACTTATGCTTCAGGTAATTACCCTGAGTCAATAGCTAACTGATTATACCAACATATTATTCTAGCTAAGAAGATTATTTTTTTTTCCAAAAGGATGACATCTCACTAAAATTTAATCTAAGGCCATACTAAGGACAAAGTAACCTCTGTAGTCCTGGTATCATCAGTTGGGAAGACAATATGTTATATCAGATGATTGGAAGTAAAACACCTCCAAATGCATTTATTTCTGTGTGCCTCTGGACATGTAGTTAGCGTGCAGCTTCTCAGACATGAATTTTAAAACCCTGGATTTTGTGTGTTCAGCTGTTTATGATTAAATATTGTTGTAAATGGTCAGATTATGGGTCCTTCTACATCAATAAAAGCGACATTTGTCACGAGTGAGTTTAAACTTATTATTATTAATCTGGGCTGCCAAACAGATGTTGAGACTTGGCATTGATCAGCACGGCATTATTTCAGAACATCCTGCCATCAGTGTGGGACTCCAAGCCTCCCAATGTTATGTGCATTGTTAGGATCTATGATGGTGTTCTGTTATCATATATAATAATAAATTGAGCCAACCCCTCCCACTCATTTAATTGTATGCATATTGTTAAAAAATGCACCTTTTACATAAAACAAAACACTGCTGTTTCACCAAAATACTGATCATTCCCCCAGAAACTTGAACAAATGGGAGGTAAAGTAACAATTAAAAAAAAAACAAGGACCATTAAGCTTATTAGTTTTGCTTTGCCAAATGCCCTTTTTTGACCATTTTTCAACTGTGAAAAATACAGTCTTACAATCAATTCCTTATTCTTGTCACAAACTGCATGACGAAAGAGGCAAGGGCAGGGGTTGTGGCAAAACAAAAAGGGGGTTTATTGAACTCAAAAAACAGAGAGTGGAAATAAAAGAGGATCACGAGGGATGAAAAATGGGAGGAGTGGAACAAGGAAGGGCACAAGCAACCAGAGGGTTCAATGTCAATGACCGGACGGGGGAACACAGGACTGGGAAGCACGTATATATGGGACTAATGAGGGAACTAATCAGAGGCAGCTCGGTGTGATTTCCACACAAGGGTTAGGAATGAGAGGCAAGAGGAATCAGATAGGCGTGGCTTGTTAGGGCCATGAAAGGGAGGAGATGGGCAGGGATATGACAATCCTTTTCACTTTTTAATTCTCTATTTGCATTCACAAACAACTAATGATTGCCTGGTAGTCAGAGCTCCAGGTTGCAATGGCCTAATAGTAGTGTTGAGGAGGCAGGGTGCAGGGGAACACATGCAAGTTGCGATGCGGAGCATGTGAGGTCCCCAGGGATAGCTGCTAGGCAATTTGCAGAGTCCAGTCATTCTGTTACGCATTGCAGGACAAAAGACTCAAGAACAGGTGTTGTGCTGAAATAAAAAAGGGCGTTTATTGAACTCAAAGAACAGAGACTGGAAATAAAACAAGATTGTGAGGGATCAATAACAGGAGGAGTGGAACAAGAAAGAGCACAGGCAACCTGAGGGTTCAATGTCAATGAAAGGATTGGGGAACACAGGAATGGGAAGCACATATATACAGGACAAATGAGAGAACTTATGAGAGGCAGCTGGGAGTGATTTCTACACAAGGGTGAGGAACGAGAGGCAAGTGGCTTGTTAGCGCCAAACAGGGAGGAGATGGGCAGGGATATGACAGTACCCCCCACCCCGAAGCACGCATTCCAGGTGCGGGGGTATGGACAGGGCACTCAGGGACTGAGAAACCAAATGGGATATCAAGAGTCGGAACACGAGACAGGATCAGGGACACAGGACAAGATACATGGCATGACTAGGGGCACAGGTCAGTCAAAAGCAAATCCAGGGACCAAAGGAACAATAGAAGGGACACACAACATGACATACTCCAGAACAGGATGGACAGGTAGAAGGACAACAGAAACAGGGACGGAAACATAGGAGGTGGCCACAGAGGACACAGGCTAGGGCAAAATGGGCAGGACTGGGTATTGGAACAGGGACCCAGGTGTGACCAGAGGGAACAGGAAATGTCCCTGAGTCTCCTGGATCCTGGAGAGCCAGGTGGCAAACATGAAACGTAGGTCCTCCTGGACCCACTCACTGGTGAAAGGGGAGGGGCATCTTGCGGGGCCTTAAAGTGCCTATAAGGGCCTTAAAGAGCCAGCAGTTCCAGAAGGCACCGAGGGGCTCGCAGGACCAGAGGGTGCCAAGAAGAGAGCAAGGCACTGAGAGACCTCCCCTCCAGGGAGAGCTGTCCAGAGGGGCAAATTCGGGCAAACAAAAGTCAGTGCAGGCAGCATGGATAGTGTGCATCCATTTCCCCCTCCGGGAGATGGAGATTCGGCCACCCACTCTCTTAGGCTCTAGCCAACATCTCTGACCGCACTGGAATGTCGGTGCGGACCTAAGGCTGAGGGGGGAACTACAAATTGGGACTCAGGGCGAGGTCCAGAGGGTCCTCTGGATCACTCCAATCTGGTCTGATGGTGACCAGGGAGTCAGACATTGGATGATAACTAGAGATGAGGCAGGGCAACAGGGCAATGACAGGAGATGAGGTAGGCAGTGGTGGGATCTTAGGAGATGAGGCAGGCACTGGCAAGACATCAAGAGACAGGGCCAGATCCAGTGGAACATCAGGAGAGGATGCTGGAGCTGATGGGACATCAGGACACAAGTGGGCACAGCTGGATCATCTGTAGGTGCAGGGTGCAGCCAGGATAGCTGGAGGTGAACAGGGTGCAGCCAGGACACGTGGAGGTGAACAGGGTGCAGCCAGGACACCTGTAGGTGAACAGGGCGCAGCCAGGAGAGTGGGAGGCGAGCAGGGCACAGCTGGGATTCCTGGAGCCGAATAGGACACAGTCGGGACACCTGGAGGTGAAGGGGTCCCCCTAGGGCCAGGAGCCTGGGGTACGGGCTGAGTGGCCCTCTCTGGGATGGGATCCTGGAGTGAGGGTGGAGAGGCCCTCTCAGGACTGGGAATGGCCCTCACTGGGACTCTGGAGATGCAGTGGAGGCGATGACAGGCTCCGGAGACACAGCAGAGGTGAAGAAGAGTTCTTGAGGTATGGCAGTGGCCTCTCCTGGGCCGGGTTCTGGAGGCATGACGACGGTCTCTCCTGGGCTGGCCTTTGGAGGCACAGGGTTTGATGAGGCGGTAGCTATGGGCACAGCTCGCTTCCTCTGCTTTTTACTCCTCTGACTAGAAATGGTAGGTGGAGATGCAGCGAACTGTGGGAATGGATGGGCGTATCTGTGGCAGCAAGCTGTGGACAGCCAGGGGGCTGAACGGCTTCACCCTCACATGGTCGCTTCATCTCCCTCACACAAAGTCAGACATTCTTTGCCTCCTGGGTATCCAAACATGGGGTGTGTCCTGCTAGTATCTCCCCTGCCCGCCCAAAGAGTGCTCTGGCCCAGGGCACCTCCCACATGGCGGGGTTGAGCCTCTACTCCAAGTGGGTGTTCAAGAGGCAAGGTGGCTCATCGAATTCATCGGGCTCCTTCAAATCGCTGTTGCTGAGCAGGTCCATCAGCGGATTATCCATAATCCATTAAGGTGTGTGGGCCGGAGGCTTGGGCTGAAGTAAAAGGCTGGGTGCAGGGGAATGCGTGCAAGTGGATATGCGGAGCATGAGAGGCTCCCTGGGATAACCGTGAGGCAAACTGCAGAGTCCGGTCATTCTGCTACGAATTGCAGGACCAAAGACTCTAGGGCAAGCATTGTGGTGACACAAAAAGGGGGTTTATTCAAAGAACAGGGACTGGAAATAAAACAGGATCATGAGGGATCAAAAATGGGAGAAGTGGAACAAGGAAGGGCACAGGCAACTAGAGGGTTTGACGTCAATGACCGGATTGGGACACAGGACAGGGACGAATGACGGAACTAATGAGAGGCAGCTAGGAGTGATTCCTGCACGAGGGTTAGGAACTAGAGGCAAGATGAAAGGTGAGGCATGTTAGGGCCATGACAAGGAGGAACTCACAAACAACCAATGAATGCCTGGTAGTCAGAGTTCCAGGCTCCAATGGCCCAGTAATGGTGCTGAGGACCATCTTCGCGGCAAGGACCATTTCCACTCTTTTCTTAATGCCATGTAATTCGCTAGTGTCCTGAGCCAGTGTTTCCCAAGCCGGTCCTCAGGGACCCGTCAACAGTCCATATTTTTGCTCCTCCCAGCTCCCAGCAGGACTAAGGACCATCTTGGGAAACACTGTCCTAAGCTATTCTTTTCATGACTTCATGATGTAGCATTTTCCAAGCCAGTCTCAATGCTAGCAAAATTCATGTCACCTCCTTTGATTAGGTGCTTTGAAGAAACATATAATCACCTATCACTTTTTGGGCTGTTTGAAGTTGTATCTGTCTTGAGAATCGTCATTTCAATTAAAACAATGAGACTGTGCAATAAAGATATCAGTGAGAGACACACAACATCTTTGATAGCTGCACACAGCAGGCCAGAATTCGACTAAAATTTCATTAGTAATTTCACTTTTGTGTCCTCTACCTGTATACATCCAGTGATAATGTAATAACAATAACAGGTAATATCAGCCATGGCAGTCCAAGATATTCATGGAAATACGTGTTATTGTAACTACAACAAATATTCAGCAAGAATAAATAAGTACATTACATATCCAGCAAATATTTTCAAGGATTACTTAAGCTCAAAGGAAAGGAAAAGAAAACAGGTCTTTAAAAGACAAAGACTGACTTCTTTGACTATCACTCCAGATCATTCTGATTTAAAATGATAATTAAATACCAGAGAGAGTGTGTTTGGATCTAAGAAACAAATCTTTGTAGGGTCGTTAGGAATTCTTACCTTACAGTACGTCCTGGAAATTCAGCAAAGCCTCTTTTATGTCCCTCAGTGAAGTGATCATGTACCTCAGTTTTAAACTGAAGCAAGTACAGATAATTCACAAAACAAATATTATACATATGCTCACACATATTTATACAATTTGCACAATGTTAAAGCAGGGATTCACCTGAAGAAAACCTTTTTAGAAGCAAAAACTCCCTATTGGCCATACTTTTCAAGTTAATTTTTCAGCCCTTTAAATCTGTTTAAGTCTGTGGTTACATTTACGCTCCCGCTGGTCCAAAGCCTCCTTGCTGGCTGCCACCTCACAAACTTTAATCTTACAACAGAACAAGCTAAACCACTCACTGCAGAAACAGTCTTACAGAGGTCTATGAAAATACCAGAAGATAAGCAGTCACACTGTATTAATAAATTTGGCCATCTCAATGGCGAGAGGAAAAAAAAAGTGAAACCCGCCACAAAACCTTTTTGTATTTTTGGAGATAGAGCCAGTCAACAGAAGATAACGTTACCCAGAACTATGAAGGCGCTGTGGGTAACAGAGGGAGCTTCAAACTCGCTTACAGTGGGGCTGTCTTTTGTGTGACTGCCTGGGGATCTTGTGTGCATTCCTCTCACGTGGCTTTTCGGCTCGCCGCTGCTGCAGCGTAGCACCGCTCGCTTTCCCATCAGTCAAACCGACACGCGGCTGGCAAACGGCGCCTGGTCTCCCCAGGCGGACCTCCAACTCTCCGACTTCTCCGTTTTTCAGAAGTGCTACCCGCAAAGTTTCGAAAGGGTGTACTAAATGTCGTCATATGTCACGGTGCCCCACCCAAACACGTGTAAAAATCCCTGACCCTTCCACCCCCACCCCCGCTGAGGAGCGACAGCGAGCAACCATCACACTCACTGCCCCCAGCTCGCGTTCTCACCCAGCACTAAATCTCACTGCTGAGAAGGTGACCTGCCTGCTCCACCATAAAGAGCACAGAGAGCGCAGCGCGGCTGCTGTCTCAGCACAATGGGAAAACGCCTCCCACTCCCCCACCTGGCGCCTGGGGACCCCAAGGGCAAGCACTGGGCTGCCTCCTTTCTGCGCAGCCCCGGCTCAGCCACACGGTGGCGCCGCTTCATATTGGGGGGACGGGGGGGCCCGTACGTGCTCAGCCTCCCAAAAGCGCGAAAACCTTCACTCCTACTCTTCGCACTAAACAGCTCCCCCGAGAAAGGGGGCCGCACAGAAATAAATATGTTAATCTGTGGCAGCTCCTCTGACAGCATTCACACAACACCGGATGCTGCAGAACTGGCCATCTGTCTGTGTGCTCTGCATATGTGTTTTATATGTACACTGTCAGCTGTATGCCTCACGTCAATATGACACTATATTTACATACATAGCACAATTACCAGTACTGCAATGCACCCATTTCATTGCTGTATTTCTACACATGCCTGTGTCTTATCTGTACATTGACAGCTGTGAGCTAAGTGTTAATATAACCTTATTTTTACATCTATAACACACAATACCAGCACAGCCATTGCGGGATTCTATAACTGTGTCACCATGCTACTTTCTAAGCATAACACCCGTTAATTCTGCTCTGATTCGAGTTTCTTTGCCTCTCACCAGCCCCGCCGTTACTGTTCGCCTGCCAGCTAATGATCCTGGTGCAAACAGGAATAAGGTGCACGGCGCTTGCTTGTGCCTGATTGCGAGAAGGACACTTATTTCACGAGGAGCGGAGCTCCCAGGATGAGCCTGCCAAGGTCGACCGTCTGCGGCAGCAAGCGGACAGAAGCAGCAGGGCAGTTTGCCCTTCTAATCAAATCAAATTGGAAGGAGGGGTTCGGGGGAGATGTAATTTCAGACGGCCGAGAACAGCGGCTTAAAATGCCCCTGATCACATTATACAGCCATCACAAAATAGGATTTCTCTACTGTAACTGCGGTGAATGCACATTACGAATTACTTAGGCACTACAGACCAGTAACTCAATAGGAAAAAAATCGATATGTATCAGAAATAATTATACCCAGCCACCCCCCCCCCCCCCAACTTTTACAGCCATGTTCCATACTTAATAAAGATCTGTCATTAATCATTCTAAAATTTCTTGACTCGATATAATAATTAACATGGGGAGACGAAAAAAAAATCCCAAAAGATTTGAGGCAGTGATTTCACAGCAAATCGGAAGTGGTGTGAGACCGACCAGATGCCGCAAGGCAGGTAGTGATGTCATATGCTCCATGCTGTGGGGCGGAGTCAGGAACAAAAGAGCGGGCCTGAACCTCAGGGTCCAACCCGATGCGGCGGGAGAGCAACACAAAGGCATCGCACCTGTCAGCGTCACGCAGGGCTGGCCAAGGCAGCGAGGGAAAGCGAAGAGATGAAAAACTAATGAATCTAAAGATGGTCGGAAAACAGCGTTCATCTCCTCAGCCGCTGCCGCCATTCTAGCTGTTTTCAGCCACCGGTGATGGCGCCGCTGTGCTCGCCTGCCCTCTGCGGTCTCCGAAGCACGTGCAGGCTAACGCTCCCCTCCATCACTCCCTGCCCATTACACCTGATTTCATTTGGTTCAGGTGGAACAAATAGGTATACGGGAGGTGGCGCTGGCCGAGGGCTCGTAGCCACGTGCAAGGAGAAGGAAAAAAATACAGAGCATCTGCTACTTCATTAGCCAGTGAGTTTAAAGAAGTATCGCCGCAGCCTGGGCTGACAGAGAAAGAAGAAATATCCTCCAGGAGTCAAACGTGGACCCGGATGCTCCATTTGTCACCGTGACGACCGGCAAAGGCGGGAGATGGCCAGGGGAGGAGCTAGAGGAGGATGGCTGCGCGGAGCAGCAGCGCAAGGCGCTAGTACCGGGGCAGGAGGGGCTCTGGCAGCTCCCGGAGGGGCGACAAGCTTTCCCAGAGACAAAAAAAATAAGTTATGGACGAAAACAAGCCTTGCAACTCAGCCCTGAATTCCCCACAAGGGCATATTTTGGTGCAAGCGGAGAGGAGCGTAAGATGAAGGAGGTGCCAGGGGCATTGCCTTTAAAAACCCTCCCTGGGAGGATTATCTCTAACCTGGAGAGCCCCGCTATCGGCCAGAGTCAAAAAGAAGCATGGAGGTGTTTAGCCCATGAGTTTTCTTTTCCTCTTACCCTGTAGATTTTTGTATGGGCTTCTAACAGCAGACACCCTCTCTCCGTGGGCAAGGCTGCCCGGGTACAACGTAAAGCATTGCCAATGAGCCTGTGCCTGCCGCCCAGACTGCCCGAGTGAGGTGGAAGGGTATTGGCACAGCCAATGGAAAACCTCTGTCAGACACGAGAGCCGGCATCAGGGGCCAGTCTCACAGGCACAGAATCTGCACAGTGGTCATCCCTAAGCTTGTAGGACACCATTAGCATCAGGGTGAGTCCTCGCCGCTGTACAGAAATCACGGCTCCAGAAGGATGTTTCATAAAGAACAAAGAAAAACAATATAGACTGGAGGTACCAGAGACTTAATGGGACACTAAACTAATCAAGCTACCCTTTCTGTGGGATTCTGACAAAAATAACCAGGACCATCCCCACAAGAGCAAGGGTGACGGGACAAAGCGGGGCACAGGGGCCGGTGCAAAAGCATCCAGCACTATTGGCCAGCATGTGCCAAGGTGACCAACAATATGGCCCACGAAAACCAAACATCTTTTGGCTTTCACAGGGCCTACATTCCTTCATTAAAGTCTATCAAATGTATTTTCAGTGATTAACTGAAAAATAAACACTTGTGTAATAGGTTCGGGCATTCATTGGAAAGGTGTCGGGAGCAAGTCTTCTGTGTGTCTTACACTTGGTATTAGGGTGGGGCATCTTAATTGGAACTCCCCTTAGGACCTCCGGGGAGAGAGAGCCAGATAGGGTGCCGTCCTTGGAACCGACTGCAGTAATGGACTATCAAGATCAATCGTCAGTGGTGGAGTCCAGCGAAAAGCTGTGGTCTGAGTTGCAATGTATCACACTCGAGTCCACCCCCCCCCCCCAACTCCCCCCCCGAGTCTGTCACAGTGCCCAAGTGCACATGTCCACTGCCTCCATCCATTCTTGTTAACGTCGATCGCATCCCAGTGGAGGGGCCTGGGCTTTGGGGATTTTCTGAAGGCGGCATCACAGGAAGCAGGATGGTGTGACGGGGGGGTGTGAGGCCGGCAGGGTGTGCCGGGCCCCATCAGGGTGCGGGCGTACTCACTTGGCATTTCCAGCATCGTGGCTATTTTTACCCACATAACAACATGTTCAGCAAACCGATTCTCCAAACCAGCAATCTGATATAATTAAAGCTAAAGTCCATGGGTATTACTCAAATATCACTTCTCATATATGTCACTTCATGGGGGTATTACAGAGGTAGCTACCGATATTTTGTATCTTAACTAACACAATCACTCTGACTGCAGTACAATACAGCTGATTAGATCAGGAATAAACAGTAGAATTATAATCAACCTGGAACAATGCAAGCCATGGAAATTTCTAGGACGGTTCTGCAAAAATATTTCACTTATTGTCTTCCCTATGTCAACAAACCTTTCACTAGCTGCTTTGATGGAAAATGGGATTTAACTGAGAAAAAGTCAATATGGAAAAATAATGTGTAATTCTGAGAATAATAATTTTGTGAACTACTGCTATGCATAATTTCCAAAGTCACTGCTGAGCAGCGAAACAAGCGAGGCGGCCAATGTCACCGTTAGCAAGAGTGAATCGCCCATTTGCCCCTGAATCAGTGCTAATCAATCCCCAGCAGGAGCTCTGCAGAGATTCACTCCTGTAAGCGGCTCATTGCTTAACTTGGATATCCGATTCTGAACCCGGCCATTCCTTTCCCCCAGGTTCTACCGAACGAGCCTGAGAAATAACCTTGACATTTAAGAAGAGGGGAAATTGCCGGCCGATCCGCACGTAAGTTACTGTAGCCAGACAGTGAGATGGAAGGAATGGGGCACCGGTCCCTGACAACCAGTGCAAACGCTTCCTGCACCTTCCTTTTGTTGTAAATAAAACATTATTTCAGAGGTTCAATTAATATAAGTACCCTTAATTTAAGTCAATGTGCAGCTATCATTATTCAGCCTTGAGTCTAAGCCCTGCTTCAGCTCCCACACAATTACTCAGGGTCTCCAGCAACCTGGGGAAATTGCAGTCAATTTCTGAAGCACTCATTTGCTTAACAGAGAGAACATCAGGGGAGAGGTGAAAAGCTGAGGCAGGCCAGAATGGTTCTTGCAGGACGTGGTCTGGGGATTAAATTCCTTATTTACTGTAAGTAACCCTAACCCTGCAGTGTAGATGCTTGCTTTGTTTTCACTGGAGAGGCTGATAGGCTCAGGAAACATATGTTCCTGGGCATGCCAACTACACGGCATATGGACGAAGCGCTCATATGGGCTCGCTCAGTCCAGCTCCTCCCCAGTGTGTTTTATTCATCTTCACAGAGCCCCTGAAGGCTTCCCTTTTATACTGAACATGCCTAACCTAGGGTTTAACTACAACATTGCAGAGTCACCTCTACATCTTAATGTTAAAGACAGCAGGAGTGTAAGAGGCGAACATGCTGGTGGTCTTCAGCCACCTGGCTGCTGTGTGGGATTGGCATGCTCAGACGGATGGGGGGTGGGGTGGGTGTTAGCCCTGTTATTCCTGACCTGCCTATCCCCCCCCCCCCATTGCAATCCCACAGGACCTGCTGAATTTCGACGACCCGCTAAACATCGATGCGGCAGAGCACCACCTGCGCGATAAGGTAACACGTTGGGGGAAGGGGGGGGTGCCAACTGGCCTCTGTGTCCCTCGTTCCTGAAAGCTGTGCTGGTCCTCAGTCAGCACCTGCTGTCCCATGACACGTCCTGTGACCCTGCGGCGCGTGACGGCGGTCGGCTGCCTTCAGTCTGTCAGTGTGGGGAGAAAAACGGGGTCAAACAGGAACTGCGGGCCTTAGCCGTGGGGTTTTGGCTCTATTTTTACTCTTTCCTATGTCCTAAGTCTAATTGTGTTACTACAACTGTCCAGATTTATTAGCAGTCATCGCAGAGATCAGGTGTCAGAAGCGTGTCTCGCGTCCTCTGAAACCAGCCTTCCCACCGTGTGATGTTTCCTCTCATCAGTCCCATTTGCTTCACAAGCCCGGCTGGGCTGTTTGCTGAGCTCAACTCGTCAGTCTTTCCTTACCAGATCGATGAAAGTATGGAAAATTCCCAACTATATCATCTTGGTTAGACTAAATATAACGTGGAGAAGCAGCCCTCTGTGATCATGGTTGGCTCCAGCGCTTTCGAGCGTCCGCCACGCTCTGCTCGTCACATTAAGCTTTCCCCTCTGACAGGCACCAAGAACCCAGATCATCAAAGCCTTCAGTACTGAGACATTTAAATCACTGAGTGGATTTTAATAACCTCAGGATCTTCTTGGACCTTTTGGTCTGGTGCCGTCTCTGGATGTTTTCAGCGTATGGATGTGTGTGGTCTGGGGGCATTAAGCTGAGCTTCTCGCCACATACTTTTTCAGACCACGAATATGAAAATGCTCTTCTAGCATTGCGTGTGGGGATTGAAGTCAGGAAACTGAAGATTGCATGTCCCTTCCAATGGCACCTTCTGTGAGCCTGTAAACGGTGACAAAATGTCAGTCTTTGAAGAGCTGGATTTCCTGCCTTTTGTAGGCTTGAATAGGTTGTCACAGGGGCCTTATGTGATTTTATTCCGTGGTATTTTCGCTGCTTCTAATTAAGTTGGCCTCTTCTCAGAATGAGCACTGTGACAGATCAAGCCTTCGTCATTTTCAGGGTCGAAGACCTGAACCCGGACGTGCAGGCGGATGTTTCCAGCACATACTGAAACATTAGTCGTGTGGAAATTTTTGCCTTTCATCAGCAAAACATAAACCCGAGGGCCATATATAACCAGGCCAGTCCTAGCATAACGCTCTCCTCAATTTCATGCTCAAACATTACCCGTGCTGACCTTCTCAGGGTTCTTATATCCGGTCGTGTTCTATTGTTCTTCCTCCCTCGGCCTGTCTGCCCGGGCAGCTGTCATTTCCATCTCCGCATCAACCACCCCCCTCCAGGCCCCAGTATGAGTCAGAGCAATATGCTCCAATCAGGCAGGATTGCTCCAACACATTTTGCCCTGGTTGGGGGGGCTCTGAAAGCACACTGTACATTATGATGGGTTAGGGTCATGCTCCACTACCTGCCACACTGATGACACACCCCACAGGCCACTGGGCAGAAGTGATGCTAGATTTCCCAGGGACAGCTGCCGCATCCCGATTTCCAACAGTAATTCAGCACTCTTGAAGGCACGGCTTTGTAATTTTCTGCCTTTTTGTTATTATTTTAAGAATAATTCACTGCAAGGTCTTGATTGATATGTTTGCTAAATCTGTGGGAACTTGAGTTGCTGCCAGGACCTGTGTGAGGAACGCCAAGTTTGTAGTATAGAAAAATCATTGAGAATCAAAGGCTGGCGGGCAGGAACAGCCCCAGTGGGGTATTAAAGCCTACCCAACTCTTTTCTCCTACTCCCGATGGCTGGGTCAGCTTTTTGCCTGTAGCACAGGCTTGGAGGAGGTCTTTCAACCTTCTCTCGCTCCTTGTTGGGTTGAAGAGGGCAGATCTATAGCTGCAGGTTATCATTGTGTAATACCATGCAAAGGGGGTCTCAGCTGTCAGTCGTTCTGCTGACCCGCACGTCACGGTGGCCTGTATGTGATCCCAATCGGCTGCTTGGCTGACTCTGCAGACCGCTTGTTTTTCCCCTATGTGCTTGTGGTTTTGCTTCATCTCGTCGCATGTGTTGAGTTGATATCCCATGGATTGCTGTTTACTGGAACAGGCATCACGTGGGGAGTTTTGGCTCATTGGGAGAAGCGGTTCAGTGGCGTTATCCTACCCTTTGGACCATTCATGGAAGGTCACCTAGAAGCTCCGGGAACACATCCGCTTCCGTGCAGCCGCTGTTATTCCAGTTGGGCCTTTAATTCCTTTGTCCTTCGCTCCACCTGCTTTGCACATCCCGCCTCGCGGTGGTTAGTCATCACAATGACTTTGAAGCTTAATTAGAGTAACAGCTCTCCTTTCTTGAACATGTCAGCCTCAGCGTAACAAGGAAATTCTTATTAACTTCAATGCTGGCAAGACAAAGCGTGCAAGCACTTGTGGTACAATGATAAAATTACACAGTTTGCTTGAGTGACCTAAAAATATGCATGATAAAATAAGATTCCACGACAATGAGGAATAAAAGGCAGGGAATAGGCACATTATTTTGCCCTGCCTATCCCTCTGTAACTGCCGTCTGTTGGCTCTCAGATTTTACCTATAAGTGAACTGAGCACATTAATCACCAGCCCATTATATCTGTCCCATTAAGCTTGGACATCTGCCTCTGCACCCAGTAAAGACGTCATGGAGAAATTACTCATCAACCTCACCTAAAGACGCCTTTAACGGAAAATTCTGGTAGATTCCTGAAGCCTGGCTCCCTTCAGGTTAAGGCTGATTTGTAAAGTATTTGATTGGGGAGAGTGCTGCTCGAACTGGTCTTAACATTATGGTTTATTGCAGCTGTGGTTCGCTTGATTGCACAGGGGCAAGGTCATATTGCATTCAACTCCTTGTAGAAGGACCCCCTCTCAGAGCTCCTGTAGTCCTGTGTCCATCCCCAGCTCCCCAAAATGGTTACTGGTTATGGATTAGCGGAAGTGCACCAGAGCGCGGATGCCGACGGTGTGAGAGGAATCCGGGCACGTTTAGATGAGGTTCAACTCCTGGAACATGGCAGACAGATGGCTTCCGTATGTGTTTGTGCAAGAGCAATGAGGGGATCTGGGCTCTGAATCCCGTTCCTGTACCTCGATGTCATCACCCAGTGTCATCGTATCGTGCCTTTGATCTGAAACTAGTTTTAAATTAACTTGCTGTTTTCTTAATCAGCATGTTTGCTGAAATCACACTGCAGTCATTATCACATTATTTGGATACGCCTGACTGTAGAACAGTTGTATTTGTCAGTTTGGGATACGTCGTTTTTATTAATCCAGACACCACCAGCATTTTTTGGGGCTGTTGTTCCCATGCTGGTACCATTGTGCATACCAGACATGCTTTGAAGGTCCAGACTGATGAATGACAGAAATGAAAAGCTTTTAACTGACCATACTGCTCCTTATTATTTTACAAATAAACATTGCAAAATTGTTTTCATTCTGATAAATTTTTAGAGTAATAAGAGGGGGGGGGGGGGCATAAACACAAATGACACTAGCACTTGGCTATTTAATGACTCCCAGATCTGTCTTGTATGTCTGTTCATTCTGCACTTGGGACTTTGGGCCAACATGGTTTTAAGTGTCTGACTTGAGGATGCTTGCTATAATGCTAACCCTAAGCCTAGTCCTTCAGTTTAGTGTTTGCTAAGTGCAACAGAGGGAGAATGAAGTTGCCTGATTTGGCATCAGTTGACATGGAAAGGCCTTTGAGCATCGGAGCTCCTGAGGCCTTTGAGCGTCGGAGCTCCTCGGGCCTTTCACCGTCGGAGCTCCAGGGGCCTTTCACCATCGGAGCTCCTGGGGCCTTTGAGCGTCGGAGCTCCTGGGGCCTTTGAGCGTCGGAGCTCCTGGGGCCTTTGAGCGTCGGAGCTCCTCGGGCCTTTGAGCGTCGGAGCTCCTCGGGCCTTTGAGCGTCGGAGCTCCTCGGGCCTTTCAGCGTCGGAGCTCCTCGGGCCCTTCACCCTCTGAGTTCCTGAGGCCTTTCAGCATGTTCTCTGTATCAGCACAACTGACGTTGGAGCTCACAACCTCTTTTAATGTGAACCAAAATCAACTGTATGGCATGTGCAATCACTTAAAAGGCTTCTCACATCATGTCAGGGACATGTTCAGCTGCAGTTGAAGAATCTGTAAGAACCCACCTGGTCTGCAGGGTTGGCTTTTGCTGCTCACATTAGTACTTGTGGCTGTGTGGGAAATGTATACTCAGCCACTATATAGTCCACTATACAATTACCACTTTACATTCATGCATTTGACATTTGTGGTTTTGGTTATTCATGGGTTGACTATGAACAGTTAAATGGCAATATTTTGGAGTTTGCCAAAAGATACTGGAAACTTGCAGATGACACACAAGCCAAAAACAGTGCTGAAAATGTTATGGATCACATAAAATTGTATAATCTATAAAGATTATTAATACATAATATTTGTTAGTGTAAGTGCATACTATATCTTTAATATTAAGTCTTGGCTTCAGGAGTATGGAGTGCAGGGTCCGTTGTTGCGGGCCACCAGGTCCCTGTAGAAACAGAGCAAGAGTTTGGTTAGCATTGCCAGAAGTATGTCAGACTCCTTCCTGGTAGGTGTTGGATTCCGCCAGGGCTGCCCTTTGACACAGATCGTGTTCATGACTTTTATGGACAGAATCTCTAGGAATCCAAGGAGCAGAGGTGGTCCGGTTTGGTCGCCTCAGGATAGCATCTTCGTTTTTGCAGGGGGGGATTGCCCTCTACCAGTGAGGGATGAGTAGTTACTGCCTCAAGCGGAGGAGTTTAAGTGTCTCAGGGTCTTGGTCATGAGTGAGGGAGGAAGAGCGGGAGATCGACAGATGGATCTGTGCAGCATCAGCAGGAATGCTGATGTTGCATTATTCTGTTGTGGTGAAGAGGGAATTGCGCTGGAAGGCAAAGTTTTCGATTTACCAGTCGATCTGCATTCCTACCCTCACCTATGGTCATGAGCTTTGGGTAGTAACCGAAAGAATGAGATTGTGGATAAAAGAGGCAGAAATTAGTTTCCTCCACATAGTTGTCTGGGCTCAGCCTTAGATATAGGATGAGGAACTCGGACATTCAGGAGGGGCTCAAAGTAGAGCTGCCGCTCCTCCGCATCAAAAGGAGCCAGTTGAGGTGGTTTGGGCATCTATCTAGGATCCCTCCTGGGCAGCTCCCTGGGGAGGTGTTTGGGCATGTCCAAGCAGGAGGAGGCCCCGGGGAAGACCCAGGACAGACCCAGGACACGCTGGAGAGATTATATCCATCTGCTGTCCTGGAAACGCCTTGGTATTCCCCCAGAGGAGCTGGAGTAGGTGGTTAGCGGGAGGGAGGTCTGGGTATCCTTGCCTGTGTCCATGTTCTGGAGTTTGTTTATGCGACAGAGATAATTATAGATATCTAGCACATAATTATGCAGCAGTGTAACATCCCCCTAGTGTGTGAAATGTATCAACCGCTGTCTGCCCTTATCACCTAGTGAGTGTAGTGAACACCATAGAGTGAGTGTGAGTGAGAGCACATTCCGAACACAGTCTGTGCTTTTCACACCTTGGCCAGGCATTACCTGACGAGCTTGGTTTGCCCCCAGAAATTGTGTGAGCATCAGCAGTGGGGTTCTTAATCACAGAAGTAATGTTGGTGAAAACATTTAAAACTACTTAAAAGAATGTGGCTTATAATGTTAATGAGATACTGGAAAAACCCTGATGATAGAAAACTTTATGCCTTGCTCTCTATCAGTGCACGTTATTAAGGTAGAGTGGCACGCCATATTAAACCATAATGTAACATTTGTTCTTCCAGAGACCACTGGCTGGGTGGGTGGGGGTGTGATTCTCTTTATTGTATATCAAACATATTGATTCTATTTCAATCAAAATGAAAGCTGGATTGAAGCCAAGTGGGGCATCATGAGCACCCCTATTTGTTGTCTCCCTTTATGATGGAACGTTCTATAAAGCTCTCGTGTCAATCAGTTTGTTGAAATCACTCCAAAAACAACGAGCAAGTCTGGGGCCGTGTTAAGCAAAGCCGTCCGGTTTTCATCGCTGTGGAGACTGAGCCGCTCGAAGGTCGCTGTCCAGGTGTTGCCAGGGAGTTTAGAGCAATTAAGTGGGCTGGCGGCTCTTGCTGTCACAGAGGCCCATATGAGGCCATTAAAAAGGTGCCATCGAGACGCTTATGTGTTTCATGGCTATTCATCCCCAGTGTGTAAGTCTCAATGCTGACAGACACGGGTGTCTCCTAACAGGTGGCCCACATTCCCCGTCCATATGCCACCCCAGAGGTAGAGGGCAGGAGATGGACGTGAGGGGGAGCAAGTCACAGGAATGTCACAAAGTTCACTGAACACAGCAGCCTGGTGACATTCAGCGATCATCTTTGTCCAAAGTTCAGGCCACCACACCTGTCAGCCGTCAGCTGACCCCTGTTACCACTCAGCTTTTCCAG
This sequence comes from Mormyrops attenuatus, assembly GCA_026777985.1. Lineage (NCBI taxonomy): Eukaryota > Metazoa > Chordata > Actinopteri > Osteoglossiformes > Mormyridae > Mormyrops > Mormyrops attenuatus. The sequence continues at coordinate 218,599 of JAODKC010000033.1, forward strand.
TAAGCCACTTCTCAGAATCCCCCTCAACCTCTTGGACGGCATGTAAGGAAACAGATGGTAATCCTGTAGAAGTGTTTAAATCGAGAGCTTGTGGTGGCTCTGCTTCTGGGCCCCTCTCCAGAACATCCTTGCCACATCAGCAGTATGTAGGGAGGTATAGCTCCATCCGAAGCTGACACCTGAGGGGGGGAGGGGCCACCTGGCCCTGGCCCTGCCCTGGCTTCACCTCATTAACCCTGCAGGTGTTCCTGTAGCTCTGCCTAGCCTGGCCTTCTCTGCACACCTCTGTCATAATAATGACAGTGTTTCCCTGTCCGTTCCTCTGGGACCCACAGACAGTCCATGTTTTTGCTTCCTCCCAGCTCCTGGAGGGAGCAGAAATGTGGACTGGCTGTGGGACCCCGAGGACCGGATGGGGAAACGCTAATAATGAAATCTCAGACCACTGTTATTTTCTCCTAAAGTGGCTAATTAAAATATCTGCTTGGCTATACAGATGACTACAGGTGTCCCTGTCAAGTGTACAAACACAATATCTGTCGGTTCTCATTAAGCTGTTTCTCCAGCTTATTGATGTGCCCTTATTACCCTCAAGGTGATCCAGCTAATCTGCCCTCCCTGGTTAATATTTATTTGCTGTTTGGGTGGAATTCTCTTCAGGGTACGTACAGATAATCCGAGGGTCTAATGATCTCCTAAATTGCTTTTCTCATCCCACGTACAGCCTTGACTGTGGTGTTTCTAATAGCTTTTCATTCACAGCTGCTCCCAGCCTCATTTAGTCTTGTCTGAGAGACTTTGGGATTCACTCCATTAATTAACCCCTCGCCCCCCCCCCTTCCCCAGAGGAGAGGCAGCCTGTCTGTTCGCCAGTGTGTCTGTCCCTCTCCGGAAACCACAAGAGCTGCGTGAAGATTCCGGGACGTCGCTCTGCAGATTTCCTTCCACTCTCTGGGTCGCTGTTGGCGTTTACACGCTGCAGCACAATCTGAACTCTAAGGAGTATTAGGGTTTGTTTGTCATTTGAAGGTACCTCATACAGGGAGGATCTTAGTCATACTCTCGTACGAGAGTAGCGGCAACTAAAAATAAAATAAATAAATAAATAACTAAAAAGAACTATCCGCAAATTATTATATTTGTTTCGCGGAGGATTAGATCAGAACAGACATCTGCTCCATGGCAAAGTAAAAACGAACCAGCGGCTGTGATGTGCAACGTGAGACGGGCTTTAAACATAGCTACCCAGAAAGGTCAGGGGTAGCCGGGAGAGCCCGTGCCAGTCTCTGGGATCTGTGACCCCCTGTCTGCCTTCTACACCCACTCGTCCGGCCCGTGCGCCGCGCTCCCCAAGGCTTCGGGGACATCCGTTCGGTTAATGAAGCGAGCGGATGAGTCACGCTCAACTTTAATGGGGTTTTCCGAGGCCTTGTGCACGGGGTGAGGGGGGCTGAGGGTGAGTGTGCGGTTATTTCTAGATCCCGTGGAGGTTGTGGCTCTGTTTGATCATCAAGCATGGACCCCCCCCCATTTCTATTTAGAGGTGCTGCTGTTAAAAATGATAACCCAGTTGCTCTCACGCTTATGTAAGCACGCCGTCCCGACAGGGCGCCCGGTTCCTGTTTCACCACCCCGAGTGTCTCCGAGCCCCCCCTACCAAACCTCCGCCGCATCGCTCTCGTATCGCAGGTGCCCGTGTAAATCAGACAATCCTCGTGTTGTTTTGTTCTTCCTCTCTGTGGCGTTTGTACCACATGCTCTCATCAGGGTTAGCGGTCCAAAGTCAAGTCCCAGGTTTGTGTTTTTGTTCTGTTTTCATTTTCTGGATTTTTTTTTTATTTTATTTTTTTTAAAGTTCTGTGGGTCTGTGGCTCACTGGCCATGCCTCAGTGTAAATGCCAGCACATCCTCATTCCCAAACCGCTGAGTTTCTCTCTGGTGAGGGAGCAGAGGGGGTGAATCTGTATGTGTCACAGGATGGGTGCACCTGGAATTCTCAGTAACCGATGCACACGTTGTCTGAGCCTTTTTGTTGATGGTAGTAGCCCGTGCCTCCCTAGCCCGCAGCCACGCGGCCGGAAAGCGGCCCGTAGCGCTATTTGGGGTTCAGCGTCACATGCAGGGACCCGGGGAACCTGCGCAGGCCTTGCATGTATGTGCTGTAGAAATGAGCCTCTGTGTTATCGTGTTTGGGGGAGAGTTCTTCTCGCCTTGTCTTTCCCCAAGTGGTGTCCTGGGAATGGGTTTGCCATCCCATATTCAAGTGAAGTTAATTACCATAGTTCTAATTAGTATTTCAAAGGACCTTTGTAGAGCCGGCGGCGGGGCCGCCCCCCGCCGGGCGCGGGCGGGCGCCGGGGGGGGGGGGGGGGGGGGGGGGGGGGGGGGGGGGGGCGGGGGAGGGTGGGGGGGGGGGGGTCCAGC